>PVKU01015371.1:0-18624 GCA_004027475.1 Anoura caudifer | reverse complement strand
GTTCATGTCCATGTGTCATAAGTTCTTTAGCTTCTACTTTTCCCACATTATTCTTGCCCTCCCCCTGTCTATTTTCTACCCACCATCTATGCTACTTGTTCTCTGTACTTTTCTCCCTCTCTCCTCCTCCCCCTCCCCTGTTGCTAACCCTCCATGTGATCTCCATTTCTGTGTTTCTGCTAATGTTCTACTTGTTTGCTTAGTTTGCTTTTGTTTTAGGTGTGGTTGTTAATATCTGTGAGTTTGCTGTCTTTTTACTGTCCTATTTTTTATCTTCTTTTTCTTAGATAAGTCCCTTTAACATTTTATAGAATAAGGGCTTGGTGATGATGAACTCCCTTAACTTGACCTTATCTGAGAAGCACTTTATCTTCCCTTCCATTCTAAATTACAGCTTTGCTGGATAGAGCAATCTTGGATGTAGGTCCTTGCCTTTCATGACTTGGACTACCTCTTTCAAGCCCCTTCTTGCCTGTAAGGTCTCTTTTGAGAAATCAGCTGACAGTCTGATGGGAACTCCTTTGTAGGTGACTGTGCCCTTATCCCTTCTGCTTCTAGAATTCTCTCCTTCATTTTAATCTTGGCTAACGTAATTATGATGCGCCTTGGCGTGTTCCTCCTTGGGTCCACCTTCTTTGGGACTCTCTGAGCTTCCTTGACTTCCTGGAAGTCTATTTCCTTTGCCAGATTGGGGAAGTTTTCCTTTATTATTTGTTCAAATAAGTTTTCCACTTGTTACTCTTCCTCTTCCCCTTCTGGTACCCCTATAATTTGGATATTGGGACGTTTAAAGATGTCCTGGAGGTTCCTAAGCCTCTCCTCAGTTTTTTGAATTCTTGTTTCTTCCTTCTTTTCTGTTTGGTTGTTTCTTTCTTCCCTCTGGTCCACTCCATTGATCTGAGTCCCAGTTTTCCTCCCATCACTATTGGTTCCCTGTGTGTTTTTCTTCATTTCACTTATTGTAGCCTCCATGTGTTCCTCTAATTTGTGACCAAAATCAACCAATTCTATGAGCTTCCTAATCACCAGAGCTTTGAACCGTGCTTCTGATAGGTTGGCTACCAGTGCATCTGATAGGTTGACCACCTCCTGGTTGCTCAGATGAATTAGCTCCTGGGCTCCAGTCTGTTCTCCCTTTTGAGCCATCGTTGGTTTTGGTTTTTGTCTGGTCGCAGCTGTTATGTAGTGAGGGGTGGAGCCTTAGGCATTCACCAGGGCAGGGCAGCCCAGTCGCTGGGTTGTGATGCTGGATGTGGGGGGTGGGGTCCAAGAGGGAACCATGGTGCTTGCTCCATGCTGTCCCGTGGATTCCAGTCCCTTCAGCCTCTTTCCCCTAACAAATTGGGCCCTTTTGGTGCTGATTTCTGTGTGGGTGGGCCTGCGCATGCTCCAGGACCCTGTGGGTCTCCCCAATGAACTCTCCTGTGAGGCTGGGACTCCCTCCCGGCACCTCAGCCCCTACAAGTATTTTCAATGGGTGCTTTAAGGCTTCACTTCCTGGCACTGGGAAGTCTGTCTTGCTGCCCGTTTTCGACTGGTTTATCTGTGCGCGAATGTGTGTCGGCGGCCCTCCACCCTGTGCGCCCCTCTTGGCCTCCCCACATTTGGCAACGCCACCACTTGTGCGCCCAGAGTGGCTGCCCACCCGGGACCACCACTGGCTTATCCCGCCTGGATCCGACTCTGCCAGCCGAGGACTCCACTGGCCACTGACTCCGCCCCTCTTACCGGTCTGGGTGAATAGTTGTTGTCGGATTCCCACACAATTCAATTTTCTCTCTGTCCTGGTTGGGTTTTCTTTTTTTTTGGTTCTATGTTTTTGTTGTCCTTAATCTTGGTTGTGAGAGGAGGCACAGCGTGTCTAGCTACGCCTTCATCTTGGCCGGAAGTCCCTCCCTCTCTTTCATAAAGAGTACCAAGAACTCCTGGCCTTGACCAGTAACATTGGTCAGGGAGTGATCATCTGGTTTAACAATGGGCAACACAGAGACCCCAAAAGGGTAGGCACTTATGAAGGCCACACAGCGGGGATGAGACCTCAGTTTGCCTGGATTTAATTTTTGAAAAACCAGTTTCCATGATTAGACACACCCTGTCCAAGAAGCCTTCCCTATTTAAATTTTCTCTATGTACCCGAGGAGTGGGGAGAAGGGAAACAGATATATGTTGTACCAGGAGCTTGACATAAGGCAGCTCACTAAAGCCTCTGAGCTGGGTCTCGTTGTGCCCATTTCACAGGTGAGAAGTCTGAAGATGCTGAGCAAAGGAGCCATTTGTCTGAAGTTACGGGGCTGCTGCAGGGCTCATACCTGGGTTCCTGATGATAGCCAGGGCTTCATCCTGAAAGACCTCATATGTCCGGCCTTGTGGCCACCATCTCTGCCCCTTTTGGGGATGGGGAACTGAGTAGGGAGCTGAAACCACCCAGGACAGGTGACTTAGGGGGAGGCTGAGTCACATAGACCTCAGTTCCTGACTCTCTGTGACTTGGGCCAGGGCTTTTGCCCGCTGAGCCTTTGCCCCCTCAGGAGTACAATGGTGATAATAAGGGTTCCTTTCTGCAATGTAATAACGTCAGGCCCACTGTACAGAGCCTGCCTGCGGGTGCTCAGCACATGTCCACCCCAGCACCCCCCAAGTGACAGGCACCAAGGGGCCTGCGAAGCTTATTGCCCCAAACAGCACTGTAGTGTGTCTTCTTGTGGACTTGTACTGCATATTGGCTAGGGCCTGTGAGAATGTCTTCAGACAGGTATTCAGGAGCAGAATTGCTGAGTCACAGGTAGGTGTCACCTGGGAGGTAGTTCTCTAGATAGACAACCAGTTGTTGTTCCCACGCAGGGCACCAGGGGTCCTCTATGCTCGTGAGCATGCCAGAACTTGGCAATACCCAGCTTTCCGACTTTTGCCAATTTAATTGAGACATAAAGTGATGTGCTGTGTCTCTCTGGTTGCTAATGAGTTTGTCCATCTCTTCATGTGCTTCTTGGCCTTTTCTGTCTCCTCTTCTGTAAATGGCTTGCTTGCATCTTTTGGCCCAGTTTCGCATGGGAGCCACCACCTGAGAAACCTTTTCTGAGCTCCTCTGTGGCCAGCCTCCTTGTTCCCCAGGTACATCTCCTTAGGAAGCCTGTGTTGGCCTTGTGTCGCAGGGTGCCCTGGACTCCTGCAGTTCCCTGTGCTTCCCTTCTCCCTCCAGAGACGGACCAGACCGTGCTGCAAACTTACCCCCATTTACTGTTCTGCCTCGTTTATTCATCTACTGGTTTCCCATCACAATTAGAATAACATTCAAACTCCTCACCATGGCCAGAGGATCCACATGATCAGGCTCCTGCTGGTGTCTCTGTCTTCTGAAGGGCTTTCTAACTCGCTGAGGCCAAGGTTTCCAGGCTGAGTCTGACCTGTCATGCTCACCCCCACCCTGGGGGACTCCACATGGCAGGTGCCTGTTCAGAAGTCACCTCCTCACAGAGGGCCCCCTAGAGCACCCTGCCTAAAATGCCAGCTTATCGCCTACGCTGCCCCTAATGCTGAACCCAGCTTTACCTTTCTTCCTGGCATGTATCAACAGTGGTTGCTAAATCTTACATATTTTTGCTTAGTGGCGTTTAGAGGTGAGGAAGCTGAGGAACGCCAAGTCCACAACAAACACAGAGTAGCCCCTGGGCAGGGGCCCAGAGCAGACCCCATGTGCCTTCCCCAGCACCACCCTGACTGAGTTTCTAAGGCAGTTTTTACTGAAGTCCACTTGGATACTTAGGAGAATGCACCCAATTCTTTTCCTGAGACCCACTGCCTGTTTCTAAGGCTTGGTGGCTTAATTAGCCCAAGAAAAGATGCTGGCAGTAGAGGCAGAGAGGCCCAGAGCATTGTGCTCACTGTCTCAGACCAGAGCCACATCCTGCAGGTCCCTGTCCTCCTGCATCTCTGAGATGCTTCCCGGGACTGCTTCTCCTCTGGGAATCGGAAGCAGGCCTGGATGTGCATCCCACCCAGACCCAGGTGAGGAAGAAGTCAGTGGGCCCCACCCTCTGCTCCTCCCCTACAGCCACCTGTACAGAGGAGCAACAAAGTAGCAGGGGCCCAGGACCAGCCTCCCAGGTGGGAAAGTATGCCACTGAAAAGCAAGGAGCTGTCCTCCATTGCATTAAGCCATGGAAATGCCTGCATTTTGCTACCAGAGCAACTGGAATTACTGACCAGAACTGTAAGACTGGGGCTATGTTCACCTCATCAGGGAGAGGCGAGTGCCTGACTCAGTCTCGGCGAAGGAGCCTGTAAGCGGGTTAAGTGGGCCAGCCTTCCCTCTTATGGGCTCTGTCCAGGCAGATCGTCTCAGGACAAGGAAAGATATTCTCTTTCTTTATATTCATAAATGTGTGTATTTTTATATATTTTGATAACAAAACCAATACATGCTCTCTAGTTTACAAGTATACAGAAGGTCTGAAGTAAAAGATGAAAATAGGTACGTCTCCTCCAAATGCTTCCTCTCCAGAGGGAAGCAGGATTTTGTCCATGTGAACACAAACATATACATGCATGCCTCACTATATATATGCCTGCTCTGCAAGTTGTCTTCTGAACTTCACAGTACACGTGAGTGGACCTGCCTTATTCTTTGAAGTAAAGTATTTCATAGCATGGAGGTACCCAAGTTTATTTTGTCGGCCTCCGGTTGATGAACATTGGAAAGGATTCCATTTGTTTTCCGCCACCACATACAACATCGTTACAGGGATCCTTGAACATGTCTGCCCTGGTGTGAGTCTTGCTGTAAGACCATGTCCTAGAAGTGGGGTTTATGAGTCCATCAGTAGTGGCCATTACACTGTGATGGATTCTCCCAGAGAAGGAGGTCGATTCTGTCACAGAGTGACTCTGGATAAACCCTCCAGAGAGCTTTGCTTTCCTAGAGGAATTCAAAGGACTTTACACAACCACCCACCAGTGTGCCGCAGAGGGGCTTCCCCCATCAAGTTCTAGGTTACCCCGGACAACATTTCATTTGTTTCCACTGGCAGATTTTATTTTTGTACAAACATTTTTGGGGACTGATCCTGGCAGAGATCTACCTGCACAAGTTTCCTTCACAGCCATGATCTGAAGTTCCCTCTCCTGGTGGCCTGATGGAGACCCAGAGGAGCCCTCAGCAGAACTCCCGCGTAAGGATGAAAAATCCCCCGTACTCCCCGGGGAAGGCTCTGTGAAGTCCACACAAGAAATGCACAGCCTTGTAGAATCAGTGCTACTGTGTGTCACCAGATGTTTGGAGGCAGGGGTACTAATTTATGCAAGTGAAAAGGAAGGGGTAGGTGGAACGGAAGCTGCTAGGGCAGGGTGGGCCGGGGAAGTGCATCTCAGGAGGAAGTGGGGGGGGGCACGGAACTTTTAGGGTCTCCTGGTGATGACATGTTGTGAGGCTGAGAATAAGAATCTCTGATTTTATTACAAGATCTTTTAATACTGTTAAAATTTCTGTCATCAGTTTCCTGAATTCTACACCGTTTTAAAATGCTGTAATCTCATGATTTTGAGCCTCTGATTCTATGTTAAAATTCCAGAGGGCCCACACAAGGCAGTCAGCTTCAGAGTGAGGCTACTAGAGATCAAATCCAATTCATACGAGTGTTAAGAACTTGGGCACAATGCTTGCTAATTCCATTCGTCAATTTCCTGGCTGGTGAATGGGTACAGAATGCTGTTGGTCCGTAGTGTTCCTGGGAGGATTCAAACACACATGGACCACCAAGAAGGGCGCCAGGCACCCAGTGGGTGGACAGCGAAGGCGAGATATGTTTGTTCTACAATTAGTTTTAATAGTCAGGGTTTCAAGATTTAATTCTGAGAGCTGAGGCTAGAGCTGGTGCTGTTGTTCTAAGCTGCCTCTCTGGGTCTGGAAGCATCTACCTCAGGCTCGGGTTGGGCTCAGGTCCATCGGGTGTCTAGTCCTGCGCAGCAGGCAGCTGCTGGGAAGCAAAGCAAACATGCAGAGAGAAGGAAGCTCCCTGGGGCTCCAGAAAAGCAAACAAGGGCCACTTCCTTCAATCGCAAGCTACAGACACCAACGTTTCCCAGGGTTGTTCCTTGAGAGTCCTCCTCAGGCACCCAGCCTGTGTTTGGACAGCTTGAGTGGTGCGGGGGCAGAGAAAGCTGAGGTGCAGATAGCCAGGCCTGGCCAGGCCTGGCCAGGCCAGCCTCAGCCCCGTCCTGCCTGCTCTCTCTGCAGGGCACGCTGTGCAGCCTTCCTGGCCCTATGCCCTGCTCTGGCCAGGATGGTGTGCCAGGGCTGGGAGTACAATAATATCAATAATAACCATTAGCATTGACTAAATGCTTACCAGGGGCCAGGCACTATTTATTCTTAGCAGAATATTTTATTTAACCCTCCTAACAATTATGGTAACAGCAGGCTATTTTACCATAATTTTGCAGATAAAGAAACTTGGGCAGGATCGAGTAATTTTACGGCCCAGATAGAATGGCTCTGGGCACTACACTCTCAATAAACCACATATTGCCTTTCAAAAGATAATGATAATGTTTACAACAGGGAACCTGTTATAATCTGTTTGCATGATCTTTCTCAAGTCCTTTAGTGACCCTATTAGGTGGGTATCACTATAGACCCTATTTTTCAGCTATGGTAAACTGAGGTATAGAGAAATTGAGCCACTTGCCCAAGATTATCCAGTCAGAAAAGGTAGTAGCTGTGATTCAGACCTATTTTGGGCCAGTGCGAAAACCGGTGTTAGCTGCTGTGCCAGCGTATTAGTTTCCTCTCGCTGCTGTAACAAATTATCACAAACTCAGTGGCTTACACTAGCACACATGTATCGTCTTATAGTTCTGGAGGTCAGAAATCTCTTTCCCAAAGATAAAGTCAAGGTGTTGGCAGGGATGCTTTCTTCTGGAGCCTTTGAGAGGAGAATCCCTTCCCTAGCCTTTTTCACCTTTTAGGGGGCACATTACTTACTGGCTGCTGGACCCTTCCTCCATCTTCTGAGCACATCTCTCCACTCTCTGTGTCCATCATCACATCACCCTCCTGCCTTTCTCTTCTGAGACGTTTGTAATTACACCAGGCCCACCTACATAGTCCAGGATACTCTCCTCATCTCAACATCCTTAATTTATTCACACATCCAAATTCCTTTTTTCCACATAGGTAACATATGATGAGGCTCCAGGGATTAGGACGTGGACATATGGGGAGAAGGGGGCCTTATCCTGTCTACCACAGTGAGGTTAGGCTATGTCTTGCCGAAGTGGAGGTGACAAGCTCCTTATTCCTGGAAAGCTTGTTTTAGGCCCACTCAAAACTCTGGTAGTGGGAGTCATGTGCTTAGCTTAGAACTTGAAGGCATCAAAACTCAATGTCAACCCATTCCATATGTCTGAACAGAGAAACAGAAGCATCCCTTACTCCAGTGGGGGTGACTTCTCCTACCCCAGGCCCCAGCACATGGTCTGCACGTTTCTCCAGGGGCTCAGCACACCCGGTTTTATGTTCCTGTGACATGCAGCCCAGCCTTCAGTCCACTGCCTGCCGCAAGCTTGCTGAGGGCTGAGTTGAGATGCCCTCCCTCCAGCTGCAGAACATAGTATGCACCTAATAAATGTGTGTGGAGAGAGCAGGCAACGGGTGTGGAGTCTGGCACATTGTAGGTGCTTCACTTGTGTGTATCGAATTAAGTAACCCAGCTCTCTGCAGCAGTATCATCCAAGAGAACTTTCTGTGATGATAAAATGTTGCTGTACGCGAATGCTCACGCGGCCAGGGCAACCATGGAGAAATTACATTTTTAGTTTTCTTTTAAAATGTAAGTATCTATGTGTGACTAGCAGCTATAGTGCTGGGAAGAGCAACTCTAAGGTCTGCCCAGTACCTGGGCTCTCGTACAAACTCAGACCCTGCTTCAGGTCTAGGCCTTCACCTGGGCTGAGTTCTCTCTCAAGGACCAGGATCCAGGCCCAAAGCTGCAGCTCTGCAGTCAGCTGTCCACCACCCAGAGGTGCAGGCAGACTTCAGAGAGAGCATGCAAGTTCAGGTCCAGATCCCCACAGTAGAGGGACTGTGACAAGAAAGCAAGTCATCTGATTTTTTTTGGTTTCCCGGTGCATATAAAAGTTATGTTTACACTATGCTATAATCTATGTAAATAGCACTATGTTTTTTAAAAGTCACACATTAATTAAAAAATATTTTATTGCTAAAATATTCTCACTATCATCTGAGCCTATTGGATAAATGGCACCAATAAACTTGCTGGATGCAGGGTTGCCACAAACCTTCAATTTGTAAAAGATATCTGCAAGTACAATAAAGCTAAGCTCAATAAAATAAGGCATGCCTGTGTTACGAAGGTCTCCAACCCAATTTTTGGATCTGAGCTTGGTTCTTCTCACTGTCCTTAGGTAAAAACCCTCCCCGCTAAAAGTACCACTCTTGTTCCAGCCATGACAGGTGTGCCACCACCCTTGGCAGCGTTAACTGAGGGACTACTGTGTGCTGAGCGCTATCATTCAAGCCTGGCTACCAGGAGGTAGCACCAGTCTCTATCTCACACAAGGAGGAGGTTTGGCGAGGTCCAGTGACTTCCCAGTTCATCCAGAAAGAAAGGCAGCACTGGGACACAGACCCAGGTCTCCCATGGCAGCTGCAGAGAAACTTCTGCAGCAAAGGAGCCCAGCCTCTTGGGACAGAAAAGAGACAGAATCAGGGCTACCTGAGGCAAGAGCAGCACCCTTCACCCCACCTACGACTCTCAATCCACTTTCTGGCCTTGGAGCTGGTGACCCACTGAGGACAGGTCAGGGCCCAAGGGGCTGCCCACAGGCAGATGGCTACATTGGCAGGAGCAGGGCAGACTCACGTCATGCCAGGCCCAGTTTCGTCCAGGGCTGAGGAACAAAGGGCTTTCATGGGGTGTAACCCAGGCCGAGGGGAGAAGAATGGTCAGGTGTACGAGGAGGCAGGTTCACATGGAGGGAAAGAGCGAGCCCAACAGGCCTGGCTGGCATGGGAGCCTGGGTTCCGGCCCGCACTCCCAGGGCGGCAGACGGTCGCTGGCAGCAAGTGAAGGCCCCATTTGTGCTATATGTCAGTAAGGAGGGCAGGCCTTTTAAGGGGTAAGATTGTGTGGCCTGATAGCGTGCCCCGGGCCTCTCCCTGGGGGGGCCTGGGCCCCCTGTGAGGACTGTCGACCATTGTTAACTGCACCTCATGTGAGGGAAAACGGGACACAGGCGGTCAGCTGATACCTGTGCGATCCGGCCGCTGGGACCAGCTCCATGGACTGCGGCTCCAGTTACACAGTGTGCTGGGCAGGCGAGGGGGGCACGCCAGCCCTGGGAAGGCTTGTGGAGCTGCTGGCTCGGCCGAAGGCCCTCGGCATGTCCACAGCAGAAGGGATGCAGTGCCCAGCCTGGAGTAAAAAGCTGAGAAGCATGAGGCCACAGGAGTGGTGGTGCTGGGGGCAGGGGCCTGTGCCGCCTGTGCAGCCACAAAGCCCACGTAGGAGAAAGGAGAGAGCATGGGCACGCTCTCCAGGACTGCATCTATCTAGCTCTCATCAAGGAGGAGGAGGCTGAGGAAAACCTGAGGAAATTAGGGTCTGAAGGCAGGTGCAGCTGGAGGAGCAGGCAGCCCGGCAGGAGCCACAGGCGTTGGTGGACAGCCACAGCCACCTGTGCCCTGTGGGAGGGGTCAGTTCTGACCCCCTTTCAGGTCAACAGAAACCAGAGGGCAGGAAGGCGGTGGGTGCAGCCATAGAGTCAGGCCCCAGGATGCACAGAGCAGTCCAAGAGTAACTCCGGAGGAGCTGATGGAGAAGAGCCAGCCCACTGTCTCCATGAAGCTGGTGAGTGCCAGAGCCTGGGCTCCCACAGAGAACACGCACTTCCCATCAGTCCAGCATCTCACCACGCCGCCCGGGGACCAGGCCCAGGGCTCAGGTCTGGCACTGGCCACAGAGATGACAATAAGTCCCAAGGACGTGTGATGCCTCTGCCTACTGAACTCTTCTTCATGCCAAGTAGACTGTAGGCCTCATGCTGGGTGCTGTGCTGGGCACAGAGTGAACCAAAAAAGATACGGAGGCTGCAGGAAGGTTGTGCTTCTCCATCCACCACAAGTTCTCTGACCCAGTCATCTAACTGACCTCGCCAGGGTGCAGAGTGAATAGACAGTCTGGACATGCATGTGGCTCTTTAAAATCGTTTTACAAATTGAAGATGTCCTTAATGTACGTACATATACGTATATGTACACGTGTATAGATGTGCGCACACACACTAGGCATATGTATGTGCGTGTTTGTGTGTGCATATATGTGTGCATATGCACACACATGTGTACACACACACACAGAGACACACCAGACTCTGGACATTCTGTATCACTTTACTTACTCTGTCACTGAACAAAATGTACAGGCATCACCTGAGTGCCAGGCCCTGGGATAGAGAAGATGGAAAAAGAACCAGACACAGCCACGGTGTCTGAGAAGCCCTTGAGCCAGGTCACCAAGCAATGATCAGCCATGAGCTGCGGGTCAGACCAGACCCAGTGAGGAGGCCAAGACTTATGGGAAACAATACCCACAAGGCGGCCTGCTATGACCCGGATGTATAGGTAGGGCTGCCAGGCTGAGGACAGTGGGATGAGGAAGGCCAAGGCCAGCAGCCAGAGCCAGGTGGCCAGTGAGCTGTAGGCCCTGGATGGGCTGTGGGTGGATTCGTGTGAGTATAGGCAAGACACAGACATCCCCTCAGTGGGGACTATTGAAGAGCAACAGATGGAGGCACTACTTACAGGGGAGTGGGCAGGGCCTGGGGAGCCCCCAAGGGCAGAGCAGCATTGGGGCTAACCACGGAGAAGTGCCATAGGCCCCAAAGGGCAGGGCAGGGACTGGTTCACAGAAAAGATCTGGAACCACGCAAGGGGGCCTCACATAGGAGCTGTGACTGTAGGTGGTGGAACACAGGCAGCTCACTGTGACACTGGCTGGAGGGAGATGGCCAAGCCTGGTCAGAAGCAGGGAGCTGGAGGGCCTAGGTGACGGGGTACGCAGAGGTCAGCCTCTGGAGCTGAGCCGGGCAGAAAAGGGCAGGGAATGTGTATATGGAAGGGGGGATATGTAGGTGTGGTTTGGGTAAATGAAAAGCAGCCAGCCCAGAAGGCAGCAGGCAGAGTATTTTCAAGCAAGGTCTTTGGAGCCATTTAGATGGGGTCTGGGCAGCAGCTTTACCCTTGGGCAGGCTGTGGCCCTGCTGTTTTCTCCCTGTGGCCTCAGAATCTCTGAACCAAGTCTGCTCACAGACCAGAGTGTCATACAAGTTGCAGTGAGACAGCATATGTATGGGGCAGGTCACCGCCACATAAACTGTGGACAGAACAGCAGGTAGAACCTGGATGTTACTAGACCCACCTGGCTTAGGAGGTGACACTAGAGTTTCAGGGCAATGTGGCTGGTGATGGGGTGGGAGAAGTTGGTGAGGACCCCTCAGGGCTCACTATGACCTAAAACCCTAGACACCTGGGAGGCAACAAGCCATCGATACCAACCTGAACACCGGCCAAGACAAGTTGCCTGGCCTGCCCCTCCCACCTCTGAAATCACTCATCTCTGCCTCCAACCACAATGTCTGTTGGCTTTACTAAACTGAGAGGGGGACCTGCCCCAGCACCCCAGCACTGTGCCCTTCACAAGGCATTCCCCTCTCCAAGTCTCCTTTCCCTCCCTGTCACAAAGGAACACTAACGAATGCATGCCACGGCGTTTTGTCAGGGTGCATCTGTGCTTGGCTCACTGCAGCTTTTACAAACATTAGTCTAATGCTATTTCCAATAGAAATATAATATGAGTCATGTAGGTCATTTAAAATTTTCTAAAAAGGAAACTGGTGCAATTAATTTTAATAATATATGTTATGTAACCCAATATATTCCAAATATTATTTCATTATTTGGCACCAGCCACGTTTCAAGGGTTCGGAAGACACGTGTGTCTGCTGGCTGCTGCGTCGGACGGCACAGGATGACGAACAAATGCAAATGTGCGTTTCCTTCAGGCAGAGAAATCAAGAGACTTCCTCTGGTAGGAAGTATTGGCATTGGATATCCAAGGGTGAACTGGATTTGGACATGTGGGAATGGGAAGGGTCACACAAGGTCATGTCCTTTCTGTTCGACAGGTGGGGAAACTGAGGCCCACAGAGTTGTGAGCAAGAAGCTTTGGCATGAGTTATAAGGAAAAGGCACAGTGTTTAAAAGGTGAGTAAGGAATAGGTATGATCCCTAACACTAAGTACAGGCTCAGTGAGAGGAAGGGATGGAAGAAGGACAGACGGGGGGAGTGGGGAACAGTGTTAAGGAGACAGGGGTAAGGGAAAAGAGGAGGATAAGGAAGTAGAGAAAGGCACTGAAGAACCCTGAAGGGAAATCTGCAATGGCTTTCAAAGATCTGGCTGCATCCTACTGCTGCTTAAGATGCTCAGCCTGCTGTCACCCTGGTAACAGGAGAAAAATCACAGAGCAATTTGTAATCAGTGGTGGTTCCTGCTGCTCCCTGGGAACACTGGTCCCTGCTGGAGGCTACCTCTCTGAGCAGGATGGGCCCTGTGGATCCTGGAGTCTTTTGCCCACCCAATGCTAGAGCGCCTTCCACGTGAGGCTGTCCATTCACATCTCACGTAGCTCCCTGAGTGGGGAGCTCCCTCCTTATTTGCAAGATGGCCCCATCCATGTGGAGCCTGCCTCTCTGAGCTTTGGTCCCCTGGGCCCACAGTCTCATCTCCTTCCCCAGCGGAGGACAGCCTGTCCCCAGTCTGTTTAACAAATGCTGTCTGCAGGTTCTTCCCAATATGGGTTGCTTTCTTTCCACCAGCCCCAGGCACAGGATCCAGGAAGAGTCTGAACAGCATAAAGTACAGATGTCATTTCCTTCATTCTAGGACAGACCTTTATTAATGGGACCAGAACACAAGTGGCCTAAGTGTGAGGCCGCCCTCCCTCTCTCCACGTCTGTCTGCAGGTGACCTTATTCATTTCTGTGGGATGTCCACCCCAACGAGATCAAGCATTCCCTGCCTATGTGTCCTGTGCATTTGAGGGTCTCACAGGCAACTTGACGAGGCCAACATGGAACTCCTGGTTATCCCCCACACCTTCCTGCTCAGACCATAAATTTCTGCATCTTTCCTCACCTGTCTTTTTTCTTCACCTCCCACATTTTATCCTTAAGCCTGCTATGTCTCCTTCCTAACTAGATCTTGAATTCATCTATTTCTGTTCCCCTCTTCCACCGCTATTTTGGACCCATGCAGGCGTCTGCAACAGCCTCCTAGCAAGTCCCCGGCTTCTCGTACCTTCTACAAATATTCCCCGCTGAGCAAGCAGAGATGCCATTATCCTGCTTAAAAACAGCCCAGTGCTCCCTAGCCCACCAGGAATAAAGTGTGACTGCTCCCCTTTGCCTCACTGAGTACCCAGAATCTACTTCTACCCTTGCCCCTCACCCCTGCATTCCAGCCACACAGGTTGTTTCTGTTTCTGGGCCCCCCTAAAGTTTTCTCCTATTGCAAGACCCTGTCACTTGCTGCTCCTTCTGCCTGGGATGCCCTTCTCCTGATTCTGCTGTCTAATCTGAGCTTAAGTCTCCTCTTTGAGGGTCCCTTTTTGAGCCCCAAACCCAAGGCTGTCCCTGACCCCTACTGCCCACCCCCAAACTCAGTGATTTTCTACCACTGCATAGATTTCATTTCCTTTCTCACTGATACAGGTTTTCACTGCATTTGTTCCTTTGTCCCTACCTAGTTGATGAGGTCCCCACTGGGCTGGGAGCTCCTGAGGGCAGGGACTGGGACTGCTGAGCTTGGTCTATCCCAGTACCTGGTGCTCAATACACAGCAGATGTTCAATAAATGCTCCGAGAAGGAGTGTGTGGCTCCCACATTCTGCCTGGGCTATTCACCCACTCTATGACTCCTCGCAGGCCACTTGCCTCTCTGGGGATCAGTCTCCCCTCTGATGCTCCCTTCTTAGCCTGTGATGAAGAGGAACAAAGGGATCCAGGAGCCCTGGCTCATGGGTGCTCAGGTGTAGGCACCCTGGCAGGGCCTCTTTAGGACCCCTGGATCATTTGACTGTGTCCACCCCCTCCCCCACCACACCTAGGGCCCTTTCCTCCAGACTGTGGCTGGGGTGGCTTTTCCACCTTTCAGGGACCAGAGAGCCCATAAAGTTTCTGTGGCCAGGTGCAACTTCAGGTTCTAGGCCAGATAAGTTTCAGAGGGCAGGGGGACACTTTTCTCTGGGTTAGCCCAGGGCTTGTCAGGACCCTCAGTCTGAATCTGGGCTCCAGGATGCCCCAGGGCCAAGGCTCAGGCCAGCATGTCCTGAAGGGCCAAGGCTCTAATAGCCATACTCACATAATTTCTGACAGCTCTGTGACCAGGTGCGAAATCATTTTCCACATTCTATGGATGAGGACATGGAGACTCGGTGAAAAGTGACTTGGCCAAAGTCATACATGTAAAGGTGGGCAGCAACGGAACCTGCATCCTAAAGCAGGCAGACTCAATCCAAGGTCAGGGAGAGAGCAGACTGGGGGGCCTCAAGGCTGGAGCCGATAGATAGCACTGGAGCGAGTGCAAGGGGGTTGGTTCATGGCTCAGGCTGCTGGAAGGGTCCCCAGGCACCTCTGGACCAGAAATAGAAGGCTGTGGACTTTTGAGTTCACCTACTGTGTGAGCAAGCCCCTTCCCTCTTCCACACCTCAGTGTCCAGTTCCGGAAAATGGAGTCACCGAGCCAATCTGGGAGGGCTGGAGAGTAGCCCAGAGGAGGATGGGGCATGGAGGAGGAGGCAGATGGAGGAGGAAAGGAGGCATGCCACACTTTAGCTACCCCATTACTGCCCCCATTACCTTAGAAGTCACCTCTCAAGACTCCATAACTCACTCTGTGGTCCATTACCGGCTGTCCCAACTCTGGCGCTGGAAGTTGTCCCGTTGCAAATAGGGGGAAAAAAAAAACCCCAAACCCAAGGGAGGCAAGGGCGGTCAGCAGAGCAGGGAGCCTGTGGTTCTCAGGACTGGAGCCTCCTTGGATCAATGGGGCCTGGGGAGGGGAATGTGGGTGAGAAAAGGCGCTGCATCCACACCTGCTCTCTTTGCTCTTCCACCCCTGACCTGGGAACTGCCCTTTACAGTTTGCAAATGTTAACCTCCCTGTCCTTGATAAGGAGACCCAGGACTTGCCTGTGAGGGGATCCGGTGATTTTACTGCCTGAAGTTGCCCATCTCAGAAAACCAGCCAGGGTTGAGTTTAGGCAGTCCCAGTTGCTCGTCACAGCTCCTCCCAGCTTCCTCTCCCTGGATTTTCACCTTGGACAGTGAAGAAGCCTCATCGCCTTAAAGAAATTGGGGCAAGCATGCACAACTCTCCTAGCTAAACTTCTACAAGAGTTCGGGGGCAGAGCGGCTCAGCCACTACCTCTCCATGGGTATTTGGGTGAGTAGGCCTTTGTTTCCACAATTGAAAAATGGGTTCACCATGAGGAGGTTTAGCAAAAGAAAGCCATTTTGAGATTCCTCCCTGGCCTAGGAGATATTTAGATAGTTCACCCCCACCTGCCATTGCCCACGGGCCCATCCCCACACTCCAGAGAGACAGTGTACAGGGGCTGCAAGGGCTGGCTCTGCTCAGCAAGAAAAGAGAGGGGCTGCCTGAAGGGAGGAGAAGCCACTCAGCCGCAGTCTGGGGGAAACGGCCCTGGGTGGGGAGGGGAGCACTGCCAGACGATCCAGGGGTCCCAGAGAGGCCCTGCCAGGCTGCCTACACCTGAGCACCAATGAGCCAGTGTTCCTGGACCCCTTTGTTTCTCTTTATCACCAGGCTAAGAGCGGAGTTTTGGAGGGGAAACTGATCCCCAGAGAGGCAAGTGGCCCGCCAGGGGTGTCCACCAGGTGTCACAGAGTGGCTGAAGAGCCCAGGCAGAATGTGAGTGCATCTGCTCGTCCCCTTGAGAGCTGCGCACAACATGACAAACACCAGCCACAGGTGCCCGAGCGCATGCAGTGAGGCAAGTCTGGATGGACATGTGCTGAGTGTCCGCTACCCACCAGAGTGTAAAGGCTTTAGTCTGAGATAAGAAATGTAGACTGTCTCATTAGTAATATTGTAAATATAGATTACACGTTTAAATGAAATTTGGAATAGAGCTACATAACTTATACGACTAAAATTCATGTTACCTGTTTCTTTCTTACATTTTTTTTTAATGAGGCTATCAGCAAGTTTGAGATTACACATGCGATTTACCCTCTATTTCTGCTGGCTTGTGCTGCTTCCAGACTTGCATTCCACAGTATAGGGCTCATCTCCCAAACCACAGATACCCCTTGATGCCTGGTCTCTTCACTGTGGGGTCTCCTCTGTAAGCTGGAGGCAGAAAAAGCCCCATCCCAAGGTTACTGTGAGAATTATAGAGAGAATGCATGCCAAGTGCTTGTGGCAAACACTCAGAAATATTCATGATTGTGTGGTGATTATTACAGCTGTCACTGCTTTATTACCTACTGAGATCCAGCACCTGGCCTAGGGTCACACAGCAGGGCAGTGGGCCAAGCAGCCTCCCCAAGGTGGGGGTCTGGAGGTCCCTGCACCCATACACTGGACATACAGGCCTTGATGGCAGGAGGTGAATGAAGGTGGAGGGAGGGAGGCAGCTGCGAGACCCTTTGAATTGCTCAGGTCCAAGTGCCTAACACAATGGAATTACTGACCAGGCCAAGGCCAGGTGGCCCAAAGCAGGCTTGGCCTTTCTCTGCTTAGCATACGAGGCGGACACCCCCTCCCCTTCCCCAAAAGGGTTCCAGTAGCAACCATAATGCCCCAATTGTTGGGCAATGCCATGATGGAGGGCCCTGTCACATTTTTGTTCCCGTTACTGGGGTTCCCATTCATGGCCACTGTCACCGTGCTCAGAACAAGCCAGGCCTGGCAGCCTCCTTTGCATTAAAATTGGATGAGAAATAAGCCTTGTCCAAAGTGCAGCAAGGCAGAAAATGAGATTAGGCCAAGGGACAGGGCTGAAGGCACCTAATGGGGGCTGACCCTGCAAAGGCCAGTGTCAGCTGCCGCCCAGCCCAGCCTCACACCCATGAAAGCACCTCTCCCTGGGCCTTGGTTCCCCTGGATCTAAAACATGGTGGGGAAGAAGATTCCTGAGTAAATGAATGCCTTAAAACATGGATCTGTACCTTAGAAGCTCCACATTTACAGTAAAACATCCATGTAAAACTGGACAAAGCAGAGTTGCTCCATTGGTGGTGGTGAGGCATGGAGTAGGGGCAGAGGTGCACCTATGCATCCCTCTTCTCACCCTCGAGGGTGTTTCCCATTAGAACCATGGAGCTTCCTATGGTGGGAAGTCACAGAGAGAAGGCTATTTCTAAAGCAGTTTGGAATCAGCACTCGGCAGCTAAGACATGTAAAATACCAAAAGACTGAAAGCAACCCAAAACCCAGGTGGGGGCCTGGCCCAGCCACTCAGGGGACTTGACCAAGTCACCGCTAGTAGGTACAAATGCCAAGGTGTGTGTACAAAGATGCTCAAGCAGCCTGGCTTGGGGTAGCAAGAACCAGAAACCATCCAATGTCTATGAATAGTGGCCAGCTAAAGAAATCATGAGGCATCCATACCTTGGAACACCAGGCCACGCTGAAACAAATGGGGTAGGTCTGAGAGATTTGAAATAGAAGGATGTTCAAGAAATTAGTAAATGGTAAAAAGAGATGTAGACAAGAGCACTTGTTTAGAGGGGCTCATTTGCAGAGGAATATACCCTGTGTGTGGATACGTGCTTGGAGAAGGTCTACAGTGGAGTACCAGAAACTGCTAACATTGGCCACCTCTGGAACACTCAAGAGGTTGAGAATGAAATTTTGCTTTTACATAATATGGATTTCATTATGATTATATCTTTTTTCCTCATTAACACACATTTCTTTTAATTTTTTAATTAAAAAGCACCTACCCTAGCACAGAAGTCCTCTGGGGATCCTTCTTACTAACTCAATAAGATCACTTCAATCAAAATATAGCAAGTTCTTCTGAGGCCCACGTCCCCGTGGTTATGATGCCAGCCACCAACACGCCACCAGCACTCCCACTCAGAGACAGAGGAAAGCCAATGGCCTCCTGAGTGAGATGCCATAAGAGCAGTCAGCAGCCAACAGATATTGCTCCAGAAGAGGAAAGGGAGCAGCAAAGGCTAGACAGAGGAGAAACTGAAAGGATGAGTAAGAGTCCCTGGATAGATCAGCAAGGGAGAATTTCAAGGAGAGGGAGAGAAAGACTGTGATGCGCCTTGTATGCATGTGTGTGTATCTGAAGGAGCTTGGCCTATCCTCTCCTCCTCTCTATCCACAGTTCCCCAGCACATGGTAGGTACTCATGGCTAACATTTCTTGATTTCTACTGTATACCAGGCACTATTCTAAGTCCTCATATTTCTGAACTCATTGCATAAACTCTCTTATGTAGATAAGACAGTCTTTACAATTATCCCCATTTTACAGATGAAAAAATGAGAACTTCAAGAGGTGAAGAAG
>PVKU01015370.1:0-18629 GCA_004027475.1 Anoura caudifer | reverse complement strand
TATGTTGCTTAGTTGCCAGATGTGTGTTAAGAGTCATGACTTAGGGGAGGTGGTTCTCAGCAGCTGAACTAGACCCTGCTGACAGCTGAGGTGCTGCTGGCCACGAAGCCCCTTGCTGGGCAGCAAGCTCTTGCTTGAAGAGGGACCTGGATAGTGCATCTCTGTGTTTACCACCCCTGGAAACCAACCAAGTGCATTCTGAGTGTGTTCTTTCGATAACTTGGTTTTCTCAGGTGTGGGAGGGACTGTGTCTTTATTACAACCTACCACCATAGTTCCCAGCAGGCTGGTCAATCCCAGGACTTTGAGGCATTGCCTTCAAGAAAGGCTTTGAAAGCAATGCCTAGCCACTGGGTTAGAAAATTACTAGGTTTAAAAATTATACAGAATTAACAATTATGAAGCTTTCTTTAAAGTTATGAAGCACTATTAAAATTAAAAATCATGAATTCTAAAAATTAAAAATTATAAAGTATTATTTAAAAAATATACATCTAATCTATCACATATTAAGTACAAGGGGACAGAGGGAAATGTGAAATGACTCCGCAGGGGTGCATTTGGCCTGACAATTTCTTCAACAACATGTAAATTGAGAAAGGGAGGAAGGAAGACTTGGCCAGGGGTCTGGGGAGTACCTACGGACAGAACTAGCTACATAACTACTTTTAAGGACCCCCAGTGTGGGTTTGCTTTTGTTTTTGCCAAGAGCAGGTAAAAGGTGCTGTTTAAGGTATTAAAATATTAAACTATATATTTTGCAGTCTGTCTCCACCTTTCACATTATTTTGTTCACTTGCTAGCAGGGGCTCGAGAGTGGGGTCAGCCATCTCCCTCCCGCATCCTCCTGGCCCAGCCTGCAGTGAACCAGTAATACCGTGGGGGTGTGGGTGGGCATCGAGCCGCTGGTGGTGTACTCAGTGCTGCTGCCAGCTTTGGAGAGAGGCCGGAGAGGCAGAGGCTGCCATCCGCTCACCCACCGCAAACCCAGGGTTCTCTAGGACCCGCCAGGTCCGATAAAGTGAGGAGGACCCCCAGGACGTGGGCCTATGTGGGAGCTGAGACTCCAAGCCCCTAGCATATGCTCAATTGTCCCACTGTTCTTCACTTACAAAACAAATGCAAAGGTACATTTGACTTTCAAGACAGTGACTGCAGAGCATTAAACCCCAAGTATGGAGTTGTCCTGAGTGCCAGGCCTTACGTGAATACACTGGTAGATGGAAAAAAGATTGAGAGCCTCCATAACCAATTGCAATGTGTAGATCTTATTTGAGGTCCTGTTGAACAAATAAGCTTGACAGGCAATAGGGTAATTTGAAAACTGATTGGATTTTTTGATGATATCAAGATGTATTACCAATCCTTTAGGTGTTATCATCAAACTGTCATGTTTAATTTTTAAAAGTTTACTTTTCCAGATATATTGAGTATATGTATCTCAATATACTCAATATTTACAGATGAAACAGCAGGATGGCTGGGATTTGCCTTAAAATAATGGGAGGATGGTCCAGTAGGTAAGGACATGGATGAAAAAAATGTTTGACCAGGAGTGGATAATGGTTGAAGTTGGGTGTTGGGCAGGGAAAGTCTCTAAATTATGATGTACTCTTTTAATTACTTTTCCATGGTAAAAAGTTTCAAACAATGGTAATCTGCTTTTGATGAAAAGATTTAAGTCCCACAATTCATTCCTGAAAAATAGGAAAAGTAAACACCACCTGTATTATTTTGTAATTAAAAAAGAATTAAAGCAAAAAAACTTCATACAGGAATGTTTATAGCATCTTTATTCATAATATCCACAAGAAACAGTCTAGGTGCCCCATCAACAGGTGAATATATAAGCAAACTATAATATATACTTAAATAATACACTACTACTCAGAAATAAAGTGGAATGAACTATCGATTTTACACATCAACATGAGTTCCAGAACTGTTGTGCTAAGTGAAAGATTTACAAAAAGTATATACCATATGACTCTGTACATATCAAATTCTACACCGTGCGAAACTAATCCGTGGAGAAAGAAAGGAAAATCAGAACAGTGGTTGCTTCTGGGTGGAAGAGGAAGGATTGAATGGGGACGGTCTATGGGGGAACTTCGTGTGTTAGTGGTAATGATCTATATTTTTATGGGTTTAGGGTTAATCACACAATTTGTCAAAATTCAGGAAGTGTTCATGTAAGATTTGAGCATTTCACTGTATGTAAATTTTATCTTATTTTAAAAAATAATCATTTACTTTTAAGTATATTTTATTGATTATACTATTACAGTTGTCCCAATTTCTTTCTCTCTTTTATCCCCCTCTACCCTGCACTTCCCCTCCCACCAGTGTTCCACCCCTCTAGTTCATGACTATGAGTCATAGGTATAAGTTCTTTGGCTTCTCCATTTCCTGTGCTATTCTTAACTCTCCCCTGTATATTTTGTACCTACTATTTGTTCTCCTTATTTCCTGTACCTTTCCGATCATTTTCTGCACTCCCTGCTGATAATCCTCCCTGTGATCTGCATTTCTGTGATTCTGTTCCTGTTCTATTGTTTCCTTTGTTTTTTGGGTTCATTTGTTGATAGTTGTGAGTTTATTGTCATTTTCCTGTTAACAGTTTTAATCTTTTTCTTAGATAAATCCTTTTGACATTTCATATAATAAGGGCTTGGTAATGATGAACTCCTTTAACTTGACCTTATCTGGGAAGCACTTTATCTACCCTTCCATTCTAAGTGAAAGCTTTGCTGGATAGAATAACCTTGGATGTAGGTCCTTGCCTTTCATGACTTTGAATACTTCTTTCCAGCTCCTTCTTGCCTGTAAGGTTTCTTTTGATAAATCAGCTGATAGCCTTATGGGAACTCCTTTGTAGGTAATTGGTTCCTTTTCTCTTGCTGCTTTTAAGATTCTCTCCTCTTTAATCTTGGGTAATTTAATTATGATGTGTCTTGGTGTGTTCCCCCTTAGGTTGAATTTCTTTGAGACTCTCTTAAGACTCAAAAGAAATTACTTCCTCGGACTTCCTGGAAGTCTATTTCATTCACCAGATTGGGGAAGTTCTCCTTTGTTATATTTTTAAATAATTTTTCAATTTCTTGCTTTTCCTCTTCTCCTTCTGGCACCCTTATGATTCGGATGTTGGGATATTTAAAGTTGTCCCAGAGGTTCCTAAGCTTTTCCTCATTTTTTTGAATTCTTATTTCAAATGTACATTTTTTCCTTTTGGTCCAAACCATTATTTGAGTCCCAGTTTCCTTCCTTTACTATTGGTTCCCTGTATATTTTTCTTTATTTCACTTTTCATAGCTTTCACTTTTTCCTCTATTTTGCATCCTTACTCAATCATTTCTGTGAGCATCCTGATTACCAGTGTTTTGAACTCTGCATCTGATAGGTTGGCTATCTCCTTGTTGCTTAGTTCTTTTTCTGGAGTTTTGATGTTTCTTTGTCTTGGCGTATCTCTTATATTATAAGGGGAGTAGCCTTAGGTATTCACCATGGCAGGGTAACCCACTTCTTGTGGAGCTGTATGAGGGGGAGGGGTCAGAGAGGGAACAATGCTGCTTGCTCTGCTCTCGTCCAATTTCAGTCACTTCCCCTGCTACCCACAAGCTAATTGGACCATTCTGGTGCTGGTTCCCAGGTGGGTGTGCCTGTGTATGTTCTAGGACCCAATGGGTTTCTCCAATGAACTCTTCTGTGCAGCTGGGAGCTTCTCCCACTACCTCAACCCCCATAGATTTTTACAGCTAGAGGTTTTGAGGCTTTATTTCCCCGAACTGGAACCCTGGGTTGTGCGGACTATCTTGCTCCCCAGTTGTTCCTCCCAGTTTGTCTACAAGCGAATGTGGTACTGCCCAGTCTGTCAGCCACCTCCTTGCTCAGCCCTGTCTGTCACCTTGCTGCGTATCTTCTCCAGCCTGACTGCTTGTCTCTGCTCCTCCTGCCAGTGTGGATGAATGTTTCTCCTTTAACTCTTAGGTTGTTAGACCTCTATACAGTTCAAATTCTGGCATTTCTGGTGTTTTTTTCTTTTTAAATTTGTTGTCATTCTTTTGGTTGTGCAAGGAAGCAAAGCATATCTACCTATACCTCCATCTATGCCAAAAGTCTGTAAATTTTACTTTAAAAGAAAGGAAATTGTGAGTAAATGTTGAGCACTAGTTAATGAAATACTTAAGTATATGGAGGGAAGGATATTAATACATCAAAAAACAAGATGGATACAGGGATTGATAAATAGGAGATAAAACAAGCATAACAGTATTGATACAAGAATAAAAGTGGTGAGTTTATGAGTGTTCACTATAATAGTCTTTCAAATTTTTTGTATGTTCAAAATTTTTAAATAAAATTTTGGGAAAATAAAGGGAGCCATCTTCTGGAAGAAATTGGTATTACTGAGTGGCTCAAAAAGGTAAGAACAAGGAAGCATGTTTATATGATTTGGTATTGATAACTTTACTGTTTTTCACATACTCTGTTGGTTGTCACTCATATAACCAAGTGGTCTTGGTCGAAATCTTTCTTCCCTTCTACAGGCTAACTTCCCACTCAGACTTTACATCTACTAGAATGGAAATCTGAAAATAGTAAATATTTTAGGCTTTGTGGGGAAAAGGCAAAATTGAAGATATTATATAGGTATTTATATGAGAGAGAAAACCGATTTTCAAATTTTCATTGATGAAATTTAGAACAATAATATTGAGTACAAGTTTTTGTAAAACAGGTCTACTAAAGAGAAGAATGAAATTCTTTTTTTGGATAGGTAGGTAATGTTTCTCTTAATTAGGGTTCAAAGTTATTCCCTATCATTGAAATCGATTGGAAATGTTCATATGTTGGTCCTGGTCTGTAATGAGATTTTATGCATTTAATCTTTTACCCAAATTTAGTATTTTCACCCAGTTAAAAACACTGCCCAATATTGAGATCAATCCAAGAGTGTGTGATTTAAACTGAGCATATTAATCTCTTGGAAGGCAATATAGAATTAGATTATTCTCTAGACATTTTCTGTTTAGCATGTTAGATCCCAATAATTTCTTTTTAAGATTTTATTTATTTATTTATTGAGAGATGGGAAGAGAGAGAGAGAGAAAACATCAATGTGTAGTTGCCTCTTAAGCATCCCCTGGGGAATCTGGTCTACAACCCAGGCATGTGCCCTGACTGGGAATCAAACCTGTGACCCTTTGGTTCGCAGGTTGACACTCAATCCACCGAGCCACACCAGACAGGGCCTAATCATTTTTTATTTAAAGTTAAGTGAAAGTTGCTCAATGGGACAACTAAATGGGTCCTGAGATATGAAATTTTCCTTTGTATTTGCATTGAGATCTCTATAAAATACTGCTAAAATTGTAGTTTGTGCTTGAAAAATATAACCACTACAAATTTGTGTGAGAATGGAGATCTTGCTTTTATTGTCAAAATGACTTTATCACAGGTTAAGTCTTGCATGTAAGTGCTGTGTCATCTTGTAAGTTTAGGTTGACTTCGTTAAGAAGTATCATTGAAAAAAAGTGTAATTGAATAACCACAATTAGCAAATTAGCAAAAATGGATTCTAAAGCCCTCCAGTCAGTGTTCCATAATAGTGGTCAAGGAAGGTTCTTCTCACTTAGAACAAACTTCCAATCTTGACCCTGAGCTAAAAAAACAGCTCGCAATGTGCCTTTGCTGGTGTGGCTCAGTGGATTGAGCATTGATCTGTGAACCAAAGTGTCACTGGTTCAATTCCCAGTCAGGGCACATGCCTGGGTTGGGGGCCAGATCCCTGGTTGGGGACCTTCAGGAGGCAGCCTGTGGTTGCTTCTCTCACACATTTGATGTTTCTCTCTCTTTCCTTCTCCCTCCCTTCCCTCTCAATCAGTCAATCAGTCTTGAGAAAGAAACCTCACAATAAAATGCTGTGTGTTAGTTAGGGCAAGTCAGGATATTTAGCAGCTCCTTCGACAGAAGTATGTGGAGTGCATTGCTGACACTGCTGGTCCAGTGACACCTGGTACATTTGAGTGTTTTCCACAGAGTTGATTGATAATGCGGTACAATGATGTTGTCGCCATGGGACTGAAACACCTTACAGTTTCACAAGTGGCAATCTGTCAAAGTAAGCCTGTTTCTACTGACATAAGTTGTAACACATCATAGCTGATTTCACCTCAGGTAGAGTTTTTTTAACTTCTTTAAAAATATTCTCACCTGTTGCATGCAGCTGATTCACAGAAGCTAATTCTTCAGTCGCTGCAAACATTGATTCCCCGAACAAACAGGCACAAATGAGCAGTACCCATAACACCTGCCAACTTAAGAGCCAAAGAAAACCACTCAATTTGCCTTCACTGAATAATTTAAATTGACTATTGATATTGTTCCCTGTGGCTGCAACACTTTAAAGAAGCTGTTCTCACCCAAAGGCTAATGGTCTTAAACAGGTTTATATTTCTTTAGCTGCTTCAATGAAGCAATTGATCCACATACTATAAGTAAATAACTTTCTTGCATGACTAACAAATAAGCCACTTGGGAATTTTGGTTGCAGCCTCATTTTTTTTAGAACTTTTTTTAAAAGATTTTATTTATTTTTTTAGAGAGAGAGGAAGGGAGAAAGAAAGAGAGGGAGAGAAACATCAATGTGTGGTTGCCTCTCATGTGGCCCCCACTGGGGACCTGGCCCGCAACCTAGGCGTGTGCCCTGACTGGGAATTGAAACAGCGACCCTTTGGTTCATAGTCCACGCTCAATCTGCTGAGCTACACCAGCCAGGGCACAGCCTCATTTCTTTCCTTCCTTTTTTACTTTTTCTTCTGAAGAAATTTTACTATGATGAGCTATTCCATTTAATTTTTATATTTTTGAATTGTGTATGATAGGGAATACTGTGAAAACTTCGTCTGGTAATGCCAACATACATTATATTTTTAAAAATTTTTACTTATTGGTTTGAGAGAGGGGGAAAGAAAGAAATATCGTTTGTTGTTTTACTTAGTTTTGCATTCACTGATTGAGTCTTTCATGTGCCCTGACTGGAGACTGAACCTATAACTTTGCTGTATCAGGATGACACTCTAACCAATTGAGCTACCTGGCCAGGACCATGTATGTTGTGTTCTTGTAGCACAGATACAGGCTCATGACCTAATAAATATAATGCTTTGCCATTGGATAACAAGATAACAAAATAATCCACACTTCATTGTATTTTAAAGATGGAATATTTTAAGTCCACTTTTTTCCAGTTTGTTTTGACACAACAGGTATACATGTTTGCTGGTAATAAAAATAATGAAGTGTCACGGAGGGCAATATGCACAGCACGGGATGCTGTTGATAAAAATGCGTTACTGTGACTTGTAGTGTGGGGCAGCAGGTGTGACTGCCACGTGTGGTCTCAGACGTGAGCACTCTGCTGTGCAGTGTAAAAGCTGCCATAGAAAATAGGTGAATAAATAAGTATGGCTGTATTCCAATAAAATTTCATTCAGGCACGCTCAAATTTGAATTCCATATCATTTATATGTCAAGAAACATTATTATTATTTTGATTTTTTTTCCTGTCACTTAAAATGTGGAAACCATGGTTAGCTGCGGGCTGTACAAAAACAGGTGCCAGGCTGGTCTGGGCCCACAGGCCCTGGTTTGCCAGCTCCTGCTACAGCATGTCTGTAAAGTAGCCTTTTGAGCTTATTTTTTTATTTGAGGGCATGGCAAGGAATTTGTATTTTAGCTTAAAGAGATTGTTCTTTATATTCCTTCTGTATTATAGGCTTGGTGTTGTAGCTAAATAAGAAAACAATGATTTTGAAGTTTTAAAAAAACAATTTCAGAAAAGAAAGTTAATGTTTGCATTTCTTGGCATATCAATATGCTTTGTATATTTCTGTTAGATATTATCTTCTCTTAACTGGAAATGAAGAAAAGATAAACATTTTGAAAGGTATGAGTCTACCAAAAATAGGTCACAGGGAAATGTTCAAAAATATTACTTGAAAATAGAAGACCAAATCTGTGTACACTGTATATCCATTTAAAAAATATATGGAGGTAGGAGCTCTGGATACAATTCCCATCAGTAAAAGATTGAAAGGAAATGCATCAACTTTTTAAAAGTGACTATCTTTGGGTATGTGAGTTATATAAGATTTTTATTTTTTATTTTTGTTTGCTGCTGTTTTCTAAGATCTTTATAGTAAGTAACACCTTTGGGAAAAAAACTGATACATGCTACATTATTTTAAAATAGAAAATATATCTTAAAGGACAAAGAAAACACCTAAGTATATGTATATGACATATATACATATATACATATAGCTACACACTCTTTTGGAGATTACTCTTTGCAGATTGTTTGAAAACGTGCCTGACGTTCTGTGCACCCGAGACTGTGCAGCAGTGCTGTTCTGACCATTGCTGTACGCGGATCGCTGGTTTCAGCCACACGGGTCTATATGCCGTGTGTGAGAGGCACCTCATTCACCCGTACTGTGAATTTTCTTTCTCTTCAGAGGAATTCTCTTCAGTATCAACCAAATTTTTCCTATCTCTAATTGATGTTAATGGAGTCCCAAATGAGGTGAACCAGCACATACAATTACAGGATGAACTCAAGTATTTAAAAGCTACTTGGAAGTTGATTACCCCTCTCTCCTACCTTAAACCCCAGAATTCTCCAGAGAAACTGGACAAATAGGAATGGGGTGTGTGTGTGTGTATGTGTGTGAGAGAGAGAGACACACACACACACACTAAGAGACTTATTTTAAAGAATTGGCTCTTATTGTTATGGAGGCTGGCAAGTCCAAAATCTGCAGGAGGCTGGCAGGGTGGAAATCAGCAAGGAGGCAGTGTTCCAGTTCAAGTCCAAAGGCTGTCTGCTGGAGACTCAGTACTGTTTGGGGGAGATTAGTCTTTTGTTCTACCTGATTGGATGAAGCCAGCCCATGTCATGGACGGTAGTCTGCTTTATTCAAAATCTACTAATTTAAGTGCAAATCTTGCCCTAGCCAGGTTCTCAGTTGATGAGAGTGTTAGCCCAATACGCGATGGTTGAGGTTCAATCCCAGTTAGAGCACAGAATCCAGCAATGAATACGTAAATAAGTGGAACAACAAATCTCTCTCTCCTCTTTCCCTTCCTCTCTCATTAAAATCAATAAATTAAAAAAGAATTAATGTAAATATTGGCCAAAAATGCCCTCACAGAAACATCCAAAATAATGTTTGATTATATACTTGGGCACTGGGGCCCGGGCATGTTGACACATGAGATTAATCATTACACCCATCATTTAAAAAAGTAAATCAAGGATGGGGGGTGGGGGGAGGGTAAGACTCCCATTCTTATAAGAGCTTTTAATCATGCAGAGTCTTCCAAGTATAAATTAAATTCAGGACTTTTAAACATTCACTTAATTTTTAATCACTTTTCTGGGTTTCATTGCTTTTCAGAAACACCTCAAAGAAGATAAAAATATCAAGGATTCCTTTATTACTTTCTTAAAGAAAAGACATCTTCTCAGTTAATTAGGTAAAGGCACCGGAAAAATATCTCACAGTGGCTTAGTTCTTGAAATTTATTTTTACTTCCACCTCTTTATCTCAGATATTAGATGCTATATGGGGAGAAAAATAAAAATCTTAGTATCTCATCTGGAGATGGCTAACTCTTGCATATTCGTTATCTCTCCCTGACATTGCGTGGTATTTAGGATTGATGCTGTAAGGCTCTTCTGTCCACCTTCCTGAAACCTCATTGTTTGGAGAACGGTAGGCTAGCAGTTTGCACCCAGAGGGGTGGTGGCAGCCGGCACTCACGGTTCCCTCACCATGTTTTCTTTTCCTTTCTGGAGGGGCCTCCTATTTGTCAGCACTAATCCCTGCACAGGAGCCCAGCTAGACCCTCCTTAAAGCAGGAAGGCAGGATACTTAGCCCCTCCACACAGATATGGTGGTAGAATTTTATTACTAAAAGTCTTTAACTGTGCTTCTAACCTTTTTGATTTCCAGACCACTTTGATAATCTGAAAGTGCTGCAGCACCTCTGTGGACAAGCACACAGAAAAAACACATGAAACTCAGTTTATAACCTTTTGTGCTGTTGGCTTTATTATTGTGTGTGTAATGCTATTAAATAATAATACATAATAAAGAGGAAAGTTAATGTTCATTTGGGGCTCTTGATAACTATGAATAGATATTTCACATAGCAGTATCCCCTTCAATGTCCTAGATCATAGATAAGCAAGTAGGACCAGAATCTACCAATGAACCAGAGGAGAAAAAATTTAATTTTATGCAGCTACACCTTCACATAAATGCTTTTATATTATTTAAAAAAGTGGTTCATTTTGAAGATGTTTTTTAAAATAACTATACTTACATGTTTAAAAAAAATTACTTACTGACTTGGAAAGAGGAAGGAGGAGAGAGAGACATTGATTTGTTGTTCCACATATTTGCGCACTCTGTGGCTGAGGCTTGTGTGGGCCCTGACGGGGGATCAAGTGCAACCTGGGCTTATCCAGATGATGTTCCAACCAACTGAACCGCCTGGCCAGGGTCACAATCCTTACAGTCTCAAAGTTCTTTATATTAATAGCTTCTTAGTTTTAAAACTTTAAACTTCAAAGTTATTAATTGTATTTATTTTTTCAAATGTAAGTTCTCAGCCTTAGAAAAATTCCTTTGTTTTGTTGAGAGAAGTTGCTGTCCACAAAAGCTGTTCAAGTTTCTTTTCTACCTACTCTCTTAACTTCCTGTTTTCTAAACTTGTGTATGACACTCTCCTGAAACTGTTCTGTTAAAAGTAACCATCCACTGGTACAACAGTCTCCTCCCTGCCACTATTCTGTCATTCATCCTTGTCATAGGAGCAGCTTAACCTTTCTAAGGCATGTTTGATTTGTCAATCCCTAATTCAGAAACACCAGGTGGAAACTAGTGGAATGAACGATAACTGTGGTGGCCCTTGAAAGCTCAAATTTCAAGAGAGAAGTTTTTTTGAGGAGGCAATTAACACAATAAAAGGTGTTTTACTTAGTAAGATCCTGCCAGTAGTAGTAGTGGGCAAGATGGATGAGAGATGGGAATACAGGATGGTTCAACTACTTTCAAAGACAGTTTAGTGGTCTCAGAAAACTATACGTACTCTTAACACATGATCAAGCAACTGCACTCATTGGTATTTGCCCGAAGGAGCTGAAAACTTATGCCCACACAAAAACCTGCACACAGCTGTTTACAGCAGATTTATTCATAATTGCTGAAACTGGGAAGCAACTAAGACTTACTTCTTAGCAGGTCAATGGATCACTGAACTGTGGTACATCCAGACAATGGAATATTCAGAAGAGAAAAGAAATGAGCTATCAAACCATGAAAAGATATAAAGGAAACTTAAATGCATATTTGTAAGTGAAAGAAGCCAATCAGAAAAGTCTACATACTGTATGATTCCAGCTACATAATATTCTGGAAAACGCAAAACTTTGGAGACAGTAAAAAGATCAGTGGTTGCCAGGGATTGAGGGGAGGGGGATGAATGGTGGAGCACAGAGGTTTTTTAGAGTAGTGAAAATACTCTGTATGATACTATAGTGGATACATGTCATAATACATTTGTCCAAACCCATAGAATGTACGACATCAAGAGTGAAGCTTAATATAAATTTCAGACTTTGGGTGATGATGATGTATCAGTGCAGGTTCCTTAACTGCAACCAATGTACCACTCTGGAGAAAGGTCTTGAAGTTGAGGGAGGTTACACATGTGTAGGGAAAGAAGATACATGGGAACTCTCTACACCTTCCTTTCAATTTTGCTGTGAACGTTTATCTCCTCTAAAAAACAAGTCTTAAGTAAAGAAAAAAACTTCTGGAGATGAATGGAGGGGATGGTTGCACAGTAATGTGAATGTAATTAAAACCACTAACTGTACACCAAAAATTGTTAAGGTGGTAAGTTCTGTTATATATAATTTACCAGTATTTTTTAATTGGGGAAAAATCAATCATATTTCTATAAATAGTAATGTAGAATTGGAAGCCAAAAATTTAAAAATCAATGCAATTATAACTCCAAAACCATAAAATACTTAGGTAGAAATCTAACAAAATATGTACAAGGAGAGGCTGAAAACTATAAAACACTGATGAAGGAAATCATAGAAGACCTAAGCAGAGGCATACTGTACTCATTGATTGGAAGATTTAACATAGTAAGATGCCAATTCTCACAATATTGACCCACAGATTTAATGCAATGTCAGTCAAAATCCTAGCAGAGTTGATTGTAGATGTAAAAAAGCTAACTAGCTCTAAAACCTATACAGAAGGACGAAAGAATTACAGTAACTGAAACAACTTTGAATAAGAAGAATAGAGTTGGAGGATTTTAAGGTTTATTTACTGTCAAGTTACATTGATCAAGACAGTATGGAATTGCCCTGGCCAGGTTGGTTAGAGCATTGTCCCTGCTACATCAAGATTGGGGGTTTGATCCTTGGTCAGGGCACATACAAGAATCAACTAATGAATGCATGAGTAAGTGGAACAACAAATCGATGTTTCTCTGTCTCCTTCTCTATAAATTTAATAAGTTAAAAGATATTAAAAATAAAGACAGTATGGTATTGGCAAAGGGACTTTATCATAGACCAGTATAACAGAATAGACTTCCTATAGGCAAGAGGAAACCATTTTAGCCAAGGAAAAGAAATTGAAAAAAGGAGTAAAATTAGTATATATTTGGCAACTGTATATGGAATAAGAGTACATTAGACACCCTGGCTGGTGTGGCTCAGTGGATTGAGTGTCGGCGTATGAAACAAAATGTTGAGGGTTCAATTCCCAGTCAGAGCCCATGCCTCAGTTTCCAGCCAGGTCCCCAGTTGTGGGTGTGTGAGAGGCAACTGAAGATGTGTCTCTCACACATTGATGTGCACGGGTGTTTCTCTACCTCTCTTTCTCCTTCCCTTCCTGTCTCTCTAAAAGTAAATCAATAAAGTATTTTAAAAATAATTAAAAAAAGTAAATTAGACTAGGGGAAGGAGGCTGATGGAGATATATATTTATATTAGAGGCAAAAAATTGTCTCTGTAGCTCCCCTCCCACCACCATTCCCCCACCTTAGTTCATGTCCATGGGTCATAGATATAAGTTCTTTGGCTTCTACCTTTCCCATACTATTCTTAACCTCCCCCTGTCTATTTTCTACCTACCATTTATGCTTTTTTTGCCTTTTCCCCCATTCTCCCCTCTCTCCCTGTCCACTGATCACCCTCCATGTGATCTTCATTTCTCTGGTTCTGTTCCTGTCCTAGTTGCTTAGTTTTTTTTTTTTTTTTTTGGTTCAGTTGTTGATAGTTGTAAGTTTGCTGTCATTTTACTGTTTGTATTTTTTATCTTCTTTTTGTTAGATAAGTCCCTTTAACATTTCATATAATAAGGGCTTGGTGATGATGAACTCCTTTAACTTGACCTTATCTGGGGAGCACTTTATCTTCCCTTCCATTCTAAATGAAAGCTTTGCTGGATAGAGCAATCTTGGATGTAGGTCCTTGCCTTCATGACTTGGAATACTTTCCAGCCCCTTCTTGCCTGCAAGATTTCTTTTGAGAAACTGGCTAATAGTCTTATGGGAACTCCTTTGTAGGTAACTCTCTCCTTTTCTCTTGCTGCTTCTAAGATTCTGTCCTTCTTTTTAATCTTGGGTGATGTAATTATAATGTGCCTTGGTGTGTGCTTCCTTGGGTCCAACTTCTTTGGGACTCTCTGAGCTTCCTGGACTTCCTGGAGGTCTATTTCCTTTGCCAGATTATGGAAGTTCTCCTTCATTATGTTTTCACATAAGTTTTCAATTTCTTGCTCCTCCTCTTCTTCTTCCGGTACCCCTATGACTGGATGTTGGAATGTTTAAAGTTGTCCCAGAGGTTCCTAAGCCTCTCCTCATTTTTTTGAATTCTTGTTTCTTCATTCTGTTCTGGTTGAATGTTTATTTTTTTCTTCTGCTCCAAATCGTTGATTTGAGTCCCAGTTTCCTTCCCTTCGCCGTTGGTTCCCTGTACATTTTCCTTTATTTCACTTTGCATAGACTTTATTTTTCCTTATTTTGTGACCACACTCAACAATTTCTGTGAGCATTTTGATAACCCATGTTTTGAACTCTGCATCAAATAAGTTGGCTATCTCTTCGTCGCTTAGTTGTATTTTTTCTGGAGCTTTGATCTGTTCTTTCATTGGGACCATATTTTTTATCTCCATGTGCCTGTTTTGTAGTAAGGGGTGGAGCCTTAGGTTTTCACCAGGGTGGGGCAACCCATGTTGGTACTGTAAGTGAGGGAGGGGTCAGAGAGGGAACAATGCCAATTGCTCAGCTCTGTGCCAACTTTCAGTTACTTCCTCTGCTACCACAAGCAAATTGGGCTCTTTTGGTGCTGATTCCTGGGTGAGTGGGCTTGTGTAAGTTGTAGGACCCTGTGGGTCTCTCCAATGAACTCTCCTGTGCAGCTGGGAGCTTCTCCTGCCACCTCAACCCCTACAGATTTTTACAGCTAGAGGTTTTGAGGCTTTATTTCCCTGAACTGGAACTCTGGGTTGTGCAGACTGTCTTGCTCCCCAGTTGTTCCTCCTGGTTTATCTACACATGGATGTGGGACTGCCTGCTCTGCCAGTTGCCCCTTTCCATCATGTCCTCTCCCCTGCTGGCTGCCCATCTCTGCCCTTCTACTGGTCTGGGTGAATGTTTCTTCTTTTTAACTCTTTGGTTGTCAGCCTTCCATACAGTTTGATTTTTCTGGCAGTTCCAGTTATTTTTTGTTTTTAAATTTGTTGTTGTCCTTTTGTTTGTGCGAGGAGGTAAAATGTATCTATCTATGCCACCCTCCAACTTGGCTGGAAGTCTCATCAATTCTGAGAATAATTCTAAGAGATAGTTCCTAGCAATGTCATCTCTATTTGACATATAAAGTAACTGACTCAGAGAAAACTATTAAGCTTTTGTCAATATTCATGCAACGAGTAAGAGGATGAACTAGGATTTGCACCCAGGAAGTCAGATGCCAGAAATCACATTCTTTTTTTTAAAAAAAAAAGCTTTTATTTATTTTTAGAGAGAGGAGAGGGAGGGAGAAAGTGGGAGAGAAACATTGTTGTGTTGTTTGCCTCTCATGTGCCTCCTACTAGGGACCTGGCCTGCAACCCAGGCATGTGCCCTGACTGGGAATTGAAGCCTTGACCCTTTGGTTCGCAGGCTGGCACTCAATCCACTGAGCCACACCAGCTAGAGGTTTGTTTTTGTTTTTTTAATCCTTACTTGAGGACATCTTTTCATTGCTTTTTAGAGAGAGAGGAGGAGAGAGAGAGAAACATCTATGTGAGAGAAGCATCAGTTGGTTGCCTTCTGGATGCTCCCCTACCAGGGATCTTAAGTGCCCAAAGAGGGAATTGTATTCATCCAACCAGGACTGAACCAGCAACCTAGGTATGTGCCATGACCAGGGATCCAACCTGTGATCCTCAGTTACAGGATGACACCACACAGGCCAGAGCCAAAGATCATAGTCTTAACTACTATATTTTTTGGTCTCCTAGGTCACCTTTAAATTCACTTGCCTAATGAATGGAGAAAAGGAAAAGGAAGTCCAGGGAGGTTAAGAAGCTTTCTAAAAGCTGTGCATCAAGTGCCACATCCTCTCTCAGGGTGAAATCTTGTGTCCTTTTTAATGTTACTCATGACAGGTACTTTATTTTGATAGAGAATTTCTTTTTCTACAGTGGTTACTTCTATTAGGTAGCATTTCCAAAGATAAAACGAAATGCATCTCTTACATCTAGGAAAGAGGTGAAACCATACAAATATGCTCAATGTCCAGAAAATCAACATCGTTAATCTTCATTCAAGATAAATAACTGCATTTTCTTCGGTAACAGGGATTTTCTTTTTGCCTGAATCATTTGGCATTATATCATTCATCTTTTCATTTAATTTGCCTGCGTTGGTTAGTGCAAAGCATTGTGGTTTTCTTTTTATAAGGAAAGTAGTTAATACTGAACTCCTAGTCTGGTTGGGAAAGTGGAACCTATGCTGCCATCTAGCGGTACTATTGTACTATTACACTATGATGATCGTTTTAATGTCACCCCCTTTCCTCTGAAAAGGAGCAAGATTCTTCAGGTTCCCCGCTCCTTTCACAATTGATTCTGTTTCTCAGGAATGAAGTGGGAGGGGAATGAAAGAGGGTGGTACAAAGGAAAGAGACTCTACTGGGGCTCTGTAAATTCTGGGAAATGGAAGAGAAAAACACCGTTTCTGAGTAAGAGCGAAGTGTTTTGGAGCGATAGAAAATGCCCCCTACTGGCTGCTCTTGGCACAGACAGGTTATAAAGTGGAAACTTGGTTCTGGAAATTAATTTATTGCGGAAGGCTGTGTGAGAAGCAATTTGTTCGAAAACGGAATCATTTTTTTCCCATTAGAAATAATGTAAATTGAATTAACTCGTTCCCAACCACCAAATGATTCCGTTTTAACGGAATCAGCATGCAGCTTCTTTGCTTTTTCACTTATTATTGCCTTCGAAATGCTGACTGCTTTTCATTTTTCCAAACCAACAACACGTTTTCTACTTCTTGCCCGTGATTGCTGTTTCGTGAGCACTTTCACACCCTTAGCACCGCCAGCACTCTTGATGGCCTCTTTATGGTTTTAACACTGTGCTAATCGTTGATTTCGCTATGCCATAGTTGGTACCCAGATCAGACATGCCAACACCTTTATCATACTTTGCAATTATTTCTTTTTAAAGCTTGATTGTTGTTCTCACAACTCTCCTTTTTACTTTATTGATATCAATAACCTTCTTAGGACCCATGGTGACTTACTGTGCATATAAAGCCCACAAAAATACTCACAACACAATTTCCTAAGATGTTAACAATGTGAAGTTTAGTGGTAAACTGACTCACACTCATGCATTCTCTCCTTTGTGTGTCACCTGAGAGATGAGTGACTGATCATACAGGGATAGGCATGAAAGTGTTGTTGGGTCAAGAACTGAAGTTTTTTCCAACAACTGAGATGCTTTTCCCACGAACAACTTGGTTGAGATCCGAACTGTTTGAGATGAGAGACATTCGAGAACCCAGGTTTGACTGTATTATATTTTCAATGTATCATAATAGGCAAAAAAGAAAGGAAAAGTAAACAAATTGTGCACTTAATCTCTCCAGACCAGGTTTCCTCATTTATGGAAAAGAGAATGATGGGGGTGGTCAAATGATCTCCAAAGGTCCTGACATGTCAACATTCTATGAGTACAATTTCCTACTCAAAATATTTTGCCTATGTGGCATCACACAGACACATTGGGAAGTTTCTGGAGGCTTAGAATTTGTTGTTGTTGGCAGACGTTCTTGATCCAATCTAAATAAGACCTTTGCTTTCCTTTTGTTTTCTCTTTGTAAGCAAAATGATAGCTACCTATCCCGAGACAAATACCGAGGACACAACCTTGCTGTCCCAGGTTTCTCTTTGGCTCCCTGCCCAAGGAATGGAACTGGCTACCATCATCAGAGTGGAAGAAGAGTGAACCAGAGGCAGTTTATGCGAGGGAAAGCTTGTAGTTACCACTTTCTAATTTTGACAGATGTGGTTTTCTGATTTTTTTTTCTTAAGAAGCTTTCTGGGCTTGCAAAGAAAGTACTAAAGGGATAAGGTTAAGGAGTCGATTCAGCATCAACAGAAACAGATGCTTTACTGTAATTAAATTGAAACTCTAAGACCTTCTTCTGTGGGCCCATTTTTGTAGCCTATGCCATTGCCTTATTTTTACTTTTATGCAAACCATTTCCCACTTAAAATTCATAACTGACAAAATATAACTGCTTTTATTTCTCCCTGTTGTTATTGATATGAGTAGTTGGTCTGGCAAAGATTATTTAATAAAGAGGTCAGATGGACTTGCATTATTGATTCATTTCTACATTGTGGAGGTGGGCACCCAGGACACCCTAGCATTGATAAGTGATGGTGAGGAGGCTTATGATCTGCCACATAATTAATTGGTTAATTAATTAATTAATAGGGGAAGGGAGGGAGAAGAAGAGGGAGAGAAACATTGATGTGAGAAACATCACTTGGTTGCCTCTCGTATGTGCCCCAACCAGGACCAAACCCGCTACCTAGGCATGTGCCCTGAATGGGAACTGAACCAGCGACTTTTCACTTTTCTCCCTGATATTTCTGAAAAATGTGTGCCCCAAATAGCTTCACTGCTTGCCTAAAAGGTAGACAACTTCTACTTTAGTACTTCATTCCTTCAGGTCAAAGTTTGCGTCAAGAAATCCCCTCTTTTTTAAAAAATATATTTTATTGATTATGCTGTTACAGTTGTCCCATTTTTCCTCATCATTCCCCTCCACTCTGCACACCCCCTCCCACCCACATTCCCCCCTTTAGTTCATGTCCATGTGTCATAAGTTCTTTAGCTTCTACATTTCCCACACTATTCTTGCCCTCCCCCTGTCTATTTTCTACCCACCATCTATGCTACTTATTCTCTGTACCTTTTCCCCCTCTCTCCTCCTCCCACTCCCCTGTTGCTAACCCTCCATGTGATCTC
>PVKU01015369.1:8705-18758 GCA_004027475.1 Anoura caudifer | reverse complement strand
GACTTTGATATTTTAATGAAGTTAAGTTGCTACTTTAACTCTGTATAGCATTAAATAAACATTTCCTTTCCTTTTCACAAATCTCTGGCTTTGAGAGGCATCTTTCCATAAGGCGGCGGACAATAATGGACCTTCTGTTTGCTCTGTAACACAACCACACAAAGATATATATTGTTAACCCCACCTTAGAATTAAGGCAACTGATACAGTGGTTAAATAAATTACTTAAAGTCACAGAGTCAGCCAGCAGATGGAATTTCAGCTCTGATTTTCCTGATTCCCAAGACTTCCAGTTTTTTCTCTACCCCACATGCGAACACACAGCTGGTAACTGTCTTTACTCTCAACAGTGTACAAACTCTTTCTTTATCCTTTCTCTGCCCTCCTCTTCTCTCTCTCCCCAACTGCCTTGTATGTTCTGTGATCCGCTCTTTACCTTCTTCCCTGCCTATGGCCTATCCCCACTCATGTCTAGGCAGGTTTTGCGCCACTAGAGTTCTTAAGGAGAGGCCAGGGGTTGATCACTGCCCTAGAAAATGATGTTCATGTTCCCCAAAGGCAAAATCACTAGATATCCCAAACACAGTTGGGAGTGACCCATATTTTACTGTTTGTTCCATTTTCAACTCCATTGGGACAAATAATTGTCCTATATTTTAAACTGGAACTAGGGTATGGATGTGGGGGATGGTGTGTACGTGTGTAAGAAAGAGAAAATATATGCAATACCCTTGCTCCCTGATTTTATAGTTGAAAACTGCTAGGTCAATCATATTTTACCCAGCATTCTGAAAGCATGACCTCTTTTACCCAATACACACATACGAACGAACCATCACATACCTAATAACCTCTATTTTTAGCACTGACATCTGGAATTCCAACATTTGCATTCTTACCTTACATGTTCATCTTTACCTTCATAACAACCCTGTCTGGTAGGAAGAAAAATATTACCATTCCCATTTTAAAGAGTCATCAAGTCAGAGAATCTCAGTCATTAAATTTTAAGAAATTATATATCCAAGTCTCTAGATCTGGAGTCCCCAGGCTTCCAGGCCAGCCCTCTCTGTTCTCACAGAGCTCCTTCACAGCGCTGCAAGGAGGAAAATGAAGCCTCTTGTCTTCTTATGCAGGTCTCTTTACAGAAATGCAACTTCATGTCCTAAAGGTAGGGCGAGGGGAAGTTTAAAATGGAAATACCATATCTTGCCATGTATAATGCACACTTTTTTGCCCACACTTTTGAGGGAAAAATAAGGATGTGTGTTATACATGGGTAGTACAAACTCCATACCTATATGTTTTTAATTCTTTTATTTATGCTTATGTGCTAAAAGTGTAACTCTAGAAAGCACTAACTATATCCTTATGCAAAATAATACCCTGGAATATGATAATTTGTTTTGTTTCTAAATATAAATAAAGAAATAATTGAGTTAAAAATTTAAAAAAAAATATTTTTTCCTGAAAATATAAGCCAAAAACATGGGTGCACAGTATACACAGGAGCATGTTATATATGGCAAAAAAAGGTAATTTATTCTCCATTTAAATGAAAAGGAAAATAAGAAAGGAGTAGAAAAAGGTAAGGAGAAAAAAACCTATCACTTCCAAAGTGGCTATGACCATCATATGCATGGATAGAGGGACAGTTACGAGCAGTCACAGGGACAAGGAATCAAAGAGCAGGGTCCTCCGGACTGACCCCTAGCTCCATGCACAGAATCTACAGCGTCCTTGATGACAACAGCAATCGTTAATGCTCATTGAGCACTCTCCAAGTCCCAGACACTGTGCTTACTTTTATGGTTCCTCTAATTTACTTAGTCTACAACTCTAAGAGGTAACTATGATTACGATACCATTTTACAGATGATAAACATTATCATGCATCTTTATTCCTCATAACAGCCCAAAGACATTGCTGTTACATGACTACCATTTTAAAGATGACACACTGAGGCTCAGAAAGGTCCAGCGACTTGCCCACAGGTCACGCAAGTCTCGCAATGTGGAGTACAAAGCTCCTTCTAACCACAGCGATACACAAAATGCCTTCATACCATCCACCCATTTGACCATCTATCATAAAACATTTAAAATCAGAACCTGATGGTGACATTCTGCAAATGAGCCCCAGGCTGTGGGTCTTACAGTATCCCACTGAAGAAAGACCAGTACTGGCCCCTAAGGAAATCAATAGTTAATAGTTCAAAATGTTGACATGGATTTGTCACAAAAGCAAACAACTCTGAAAAAACACTAATAATTCTTAAAAGAGAAACAAGAATTGATGGCTTAGGAAAGGTAAAGTCATGCCAACGGGTTGTAAATCCTGATCATAAATTAGGGCTGAAACAAACGGATTTTTGATTCAGTCTCTGGGTAAACTGTTTTATTGGATACACTAGCACCACCCTGTGGTGAGGAGAAGGAACTTAGAAGGTTCTGCCTGTTCAGTACTAATAAAACATGCCTTAGCAATGGAGGTAAAACAATGTTGAACACAAATCACAGGGCTCCGGAATTAAGTGATGATAACTATTTTTACTAAATATCCTGCTTTGTGAAAATCTTGTCTTATCTCAAACAGAACAAAATTCAAAGTGAGGCTAGTCCTGATATGTTCAAAGATATCTTCATGCATATCATGAGAATCTACTGATGAATGCTAAGAGGCAATGTTGAGATTTGGTAATGGCTCACACTTAAATAGCATTTGCACATACATGATTTTTATTTTATTATCAAAACGACAATGAGGGGACTTCCAGCCAAGATGGAGGAGTAGGTGGACACACTGTACCTCCTCTCACAACCAAAATTAAGGACAATGAAGATTTAGAAATAAGAAAACAACCAGAAGTCATAGAAAATTGAACTGTTCAGAAGTCCAACAACCATTCATCCAGACCAGTAAGAGGGGCGGAGTTGTGGCAGGAAAAAGTGGAGGTGCGGACCGGGCACGCAGGCAGCAGCAGCTGGAAGATCCCAGGTGCACAGGCGGTGGATAGCAGACCCCGGGTACAGGGTGGCAACTATGCACACCCAGAGAGGCCGAGCAAGGCAGCTGGCTGACCAGGTGGTCCCACATTGGCACGCAGATAATCCAGGCAAAGGGGAAGCAGCGGAAGGGACTGGAATCCGAGAGTGAGCAGAGTAAGCGCCATTGTTTCCTCTCGGACCCTGCCCCCACATACAGCATCACTACCCAGTGACTGGGCTGCCCCACCCTGGGGAACACCTAAGGCTCCACCCCTCACTACATAACAGCCGCGACTAGGCCAAAAAAACAAAAACAAAAACAAAAACAAACAAAATGGCTCAAACTGGAGAACAAATCAAAGCCCCAGAACCAATTTATCTAAGCAACGAAGAGATAGCCAACCTATCAAATGCACAATTCAAAGCCCTGGTAATCAGGATGCTCACAGAATTGGTTGATCTTGCTCACAAAGTAGATGAAAAAATGAAGGCTACAATAAGTGAAATGAAGGAAAACGCACAGGGAACCAATAGAGATGGGAGGAAAACTGGGACTCAAATCAATGGAGTGGAACAGAAGGAAGAAAGAAACAACCAAACAGAAAAGAATGAAGAAACAAGAATTCAAAAAATGAGGAGAGGCTTAGGAACCTCCAGGACATCTTTAAACGTCCCAACATCCGAATCATAGGGGTACTAGAAGGGGAAGAAGAAGAGCAACAAGTGGAAAACTTATTTGAACAAATAATAAAGGAGAACTTCCCCAATCTGGCAAAGGAAATAGACTTCCAGGAAGTCCAGGAAGTTCAGAGAATCCCAAAGAAGGTGGACCCAAGGAGGAACACACCAAGGCACATCATCAATACATTAGCCAAGATTAAAATGAAGGAGAGAATTCTAGAAGCAGCAAGGGATAAAGGCAGAGTCACCTACAAAGGAGTTCCCATCAGACTGTCAGCTGATTTCTCCAAAGAGACCTTACAGGCAAGAAGGGGCTGGAAAGAAGTATTCCAAGTCATGAAAAGTCAAGGACCTACATCCAAGATTGCTCTATCCAGCGAAGCTTTCATTTAGAATGGAAGGACAGATAAAGTGCTTCTCAGATAAGGTCAAGTTAAAGGAATTCATCATCACCAAGCCCTTACTATATGAAATGTTAAAGGGACTTATCTAAGAAAAAGAAGGTAAAAAATATAAACGGTAAAAAGACAGCAAACTCACAGGTATTAACAACCACAACTAAAACAAAAGCCAACTAAGCAAACAGCTAGAACAGGAGCAGAAACACAGAAATGGAGATCACATGGAGGGTTAGCAATAGGGGAGCGGGAGGAGGAGAGAGGGGGACAAGGTACAGAGAACAAGTAGCACAGATGGTGGGTAGAAAATAGACAGGGGAGGGCAAGAATAGTGTGGGAAATGTAGAAGCTAAAGAACTTATGACACATGGACATGAACTAAAGTGGGGAATGTGGATGGGAGGGGGTGTGCAGGGTGGAGGGGAATGAAGGGGGAAAATGGGACAACTGTAATAGTATAATCAATAAAATGTATTAAAAAACAACAATGAGTTAGGCAGACAATATATTTATCCCATTTTACAGATGAGAAAATTGAGCTTAATTTGTGTTACATTAACTGTGAAGGTATTTGTGGAACTTCCTGAGATAATTAAGTTAATAAGCCTGCACTTTTCAATGACTTTCGAAGAGTTGTTTTTTCAGCTCTATGGTTCTATTCATTTTTGAATTTGTACAAATTCAAAAAATGAACAGAACCATAGCAACAAACACTTACTGAAATAAGCAGCCACAATTGGCTGGAATGCTGGGCAGCCCCATGTGCTGGTCTATCACCGAAGTCCTTCAGGGCCAACATACTGACCTGAAGGACATTTCTGCCAAGCTGGCTGCATCACACTGCTGTCAAAATAATTACATCATGTGAATCAAACCATTTCACCCCATTTCCAGGTTGTCCAAAATCTTATTCTTTCTTATCCACTGAACATCAGAGAACTTTTTCTCATCCCTATGTTCCGAATGAGCCAAGAAACTTCATGTAGCAGAGAATGGTCCTATCCGTAATCTTCTTACTAGGCCTGTAGCCCTGATCATGGCACATTGGCGTGCACTATGCCATCTATGATCTTTCGGATTATGCTTAGTGGGACCTGTGTTGGGAATGAGGTGTTCACCTGTCCCATCTGGAAAGGGGCTTACTTGATTTCTTATTTTTGTATGGTGTTATGAGACATTTGGATGGTCAAATGTTTGTTCAGCATTAATCTCACTTATCTCAAATGTCAATTATTCCAATCTATTAATAAATATGCTTCAAAAATGTGTATACATTAATCTTTGTCTGCATTTCTTATTTTTATTGGAGATTTTTGGAAGAGAGAGGTATAGAACTTGACAAAGTTATTCTAAATTCCATTTAGAATACTGAACAGGCAAAAATATCTTTTAAGTCAAGATGGAGGCATAGATAGACACACTTCACCTCTCAAGCAATCACAAAAAAGGAATTACAACTAAATCTCAAAACAAATAATATCCAGCACTGTCAGAAAATTGAACTGTGTGGAATCCCAAAAGACAAGGATTTAGAGAAGCAACATCCATCCACAAGGGTAGGAGGGGGAGGGATGCAGAGACGAGGCAGAGAGATGAGGAGATGCAGTCTGGCAAAGAGATATAGCAGTGGTGGAACAACGCAGGCATTCCCACATTCACATGTAGGAGATAAAAATTGGGAGAGATAACTTGGCAGCGAATGATCCCAGCCCCAGGCCAGACCACACAGCCCAGGGTTCCAGCACCAGGAGGATAAATCCCCATAACTTCAGGCTGTAAAAACCAGTGGGGGTTGGGGCAGTGGAAGAAACTGCCAGATTTTCAGAAAACTCTGCTTAAAGGACACACATACTCTTAAAAGGTACACAAACCCACCCACTCTGGGATTCAACACCAGAGCAACAGCTGGAGGGATACCAGTCACATATAGGAAGTAGATAAAGTGACTGGAAATGGGGTGAGTGCCACACAAACCCCCAGAAGCCAGGCAGCAGCGCAGTCCCCTCTCTGAGCCCTCCCTCCACACAGAGCCACAAAGTGGTGAGGTGGGTTGCCCCACCCTAGAAAATTACCTAAGGCTCCAGCCCACACAACTTACAGGTGCCTTTAACAGGGAGTCAAAGCAGCTCTACCTAGTACACAGAAACAAACAGGGAGGCTGCCAAATTGAAGAGACAAAGAAATGTAGCCCAAATGGAAAAAAAAAAAAAAAAAAAAAAAAAAAAAAAAAAAAAAAAAAAAAAAAAAAAAAAAAAAAAAAAAAAAAAAAAAAAAAAAAAAACTAAACAGAACAAACATAACCAATTGAACAGATACAGAGTTCAAAACACTGGTAATCAGGATGCTCAAGGAACTCACTGAGTACAGCAAGAACATAAAAGCAGAAATGAAGGTTACCCTAAGTGAAATGAAGAAAAATCTACAGGGAACCAACAGTGCAAGGAAGGTAGACAGGATTCAGATCAACAATTTGTAACATAAGGAAGAAATAAACATTCAACCAGAACAGAAAGAAGAAACAATATTTTTTTTAAAGTGTAGTATAAACAGGCTCTGGGACAACTTTAAGTGTTCCAACATTTGCTTCATAGGGATGCCAGAAGGAGAAGAGGAAGAGCAAGAAATTGAAAACTTATTTGAAAAAAATAATGAAAGAAAACTTCCCTAATTTAGTGAAGGAAATGGACATGTAAGTCCAGGAAGCACAGAGTCCCAAAGAAGATGGACCCAAAGAGGACCATACCAAGTCACATCATTATTAAAATGCCAAAGATAAAAGATAAAGACAGAATCTTAAAAGCAGCAAGAGAAAAGCAGAGAGTATTACAAAGGAGTACCCATAAGACTATCAGCTGATTTCTCAAAAGAAACTTTGCAGGCAAGAAGTATTCAAAGTCATGAAAAGTAAGGACCTACAACCCTTAGATTAGGGGTGTCAAACTCATCTTTACCAGGGGCCACATCAGCCTAGCCTCACGGTTGCCCTCAAAAGGCTGAATGTAATTTTAGGCCTGTATAAATGTAACTACTCCTTAACAAGTTAAGCAAGAGCTTGGCGCTGCCACTGGGTAGAAACAACGTGCCGGGCCGGATAAAACAGGTTGCAGGGTCGTATTCAGCTCCCCGGCCTTGTGTTTGCCACCTGTGACCTAGACTACTCTATCCAGCAAAGCTATCATTTAGAATGGAAGGGAAGATAAAGTACAGACAAGGTAAAACTAAAGAAGTTCATCATCACCAAGCCATTATTACATAAAATGTTAAAGGGACTTATCTAAGAAAAAGAAGATCAAAACGATGAACAGTAAAAAGGCAACCAATTCACAACTATCAACAACTGAACCTGAAAAAACAAAAAACTAAGCAAACAACTACAATAGGAACAGAATCACAGAAATGGAGATCACATGGAAGGTTATCAACAAGGAGGGGGAAGGGGAAAATAGGGGAAAAGGTACAGGGATTAAAAAGCATAAATGGTAGGTACAAAATAGATAGGATATTAAGAATAGTATAGGAAACGGAGAAGCCAGAGAACTCATATGCGTAACCCACGGACGTGAATTAAGGGAAGGGATTGCTGGAAGGAAATGGGGTACCTGGCAGAGGGGGGCAAAAGGGGAAATTTGGGACAACTGTAAGATCATAATCAATAAAATATACTTAAAAATAGTATCTTTTTTAAATAGCTTAAAAGAAGAATGAGGAACTCTCTCTTCAGGATATTACATTATTTCAGGTATTTTCCTTTTTTTGTTGCTGTTTGCCTTTTAATTTGATAATGAGGTTATTTGAAATAGATTACAAGAACTGAAAGATTTAGAAGAATTTTGAGTCAACTATCAGTAATCTTTTCTCCTCAGTTGGCCCCAAGTTAAGTAATAGGTTGCTTTTTAAAGGGAGTGAATGAATGACCCAGACATCAATCAGACTTTTCCTTTTCAACAAAGTCCCTTTATTTTCTACTGAAAGTAACATTAAGAAATCATCAGCTATCAATTCTCCTTGAACTGTTTCAAAGGCCTGAGCCAAACTGGACACACACATACACACAAGCACACATGCCACATTCACTGGCTTGGTTGCACCCTAGTTAAGTTCTCAGGTGGTAGACTGTTTCCTCTATCTCTCCCATGAAAGGTCACAGTTTTGTGTATTATAATCAAACATGATTGGCAAAAATGACATCCAATCACAACTTTCCTTTCTTCATCAGGGCTGTAAGAAGTAAACTTCCCATTCTCTAAAAGACATTACGCATAGCAAACATGCAAACATTTTGATGACATATACAATAAAAAGCTAATGAACATCTTTAAAAAAAAAAATATTTATCAATTCCAGAGAGGGGAGAGGAAGGAAGGGAGAGAGAAAAACAACAATCTGAGAGAAACATCAATCTGTTGCTTCTCAGAACACACCCAACCAGGGACCAAATCTGCAATCTAGGTATGTGCCCTGAACGGGAATCAAACCCACAACCGTTCAGTGTACTGGACACTGCTCCACCCAACCGAGCCACATCAACTGGGTGCTAATGAACATCTTAAGTGTTTATTCTCTTTTGCATTATATATTAAGTCATAATAATAACCTAGACCTCACCATTCATAGATGAAGACTGCATTTTCAGAACACAGGTTGGGAAATCTATTGGCACATGGCGTGAGGTTACCTGAGAGCAGGTCAAATGATAACATTAGGAATGGAAGAAATCTCAAGGATATTTTTGATAGTTTTACCTATCAACAAAATAACAAATCAATAATAAAAATAATAAAACAGTATAGAAACATAGGCAAAGGACTGATACAATTCCAAGAAAAAAGCACTAATGGGTGTTAATATTATAGAGCCCATCAGCTGCTAAAGTATATGTAAATAAAAATAACTATAATTAAGAAAATACAAATTACCTCAGCAATAAGATATTATTTTCTCTATATTGAGCTGGCAAAGATTAAGAACATTATAAAACCCCCCTACTGTTCAGCATGACGTAGTTTTTACCCCATAGTTTGTTGTGTATAATGCACACCCATTAAAAGAATTGAAAAGGTTTATATAGATACAGAATTTGTACTACCCATGTATAATGCATGTCCTTATTTTCCCCTCAATAATTTGGGCAAAAAAGTGCATATTATACAAGGCAAAATATGGTATATTGCTAATCATCTTCCATTGTAGAAATGTTAAAACAATATGCATCAAAATTCTTACAATTTTTATAGCTTTTGACCCATAATTTCATTCTAGATAGCCACCCTAAGAAAATCATCAGAAACACAGGCAAATTTATGTGCATATATGTTTATTATAGCCTTATTTACTACAGTAATAAATGGTATCAATAAAAATGTTCACAATATAGGACTGCCTAAGTAAATTAGAGGTAATACAAACATGCATATTGTGAACTTTCCACAGCCATTAAAAATTACATTTACAAAGAATTTTGAACATGGGGAAATGCTTACAATGCACCAAGTGAAAGAAACAGAATATAAAGCTATTTATATAGCATAATCCCATCATTATTTTAAGTGCATTTGTATGCAGAGTGCCAAAACATGAACAATGTGTAAGATTACCAGTAATTTCTATTTTATTTTTTTTAACACTTTGCTTCTTCCCAGATTTCCATAATGAGCATGTAATACTTTAACAATTAGAGAAAATATTTATTTAAAGTGGTTGAATACAAGGTGATGGAAACAGACTTGGAAGGGACTAGACTTGGGTGGGAAGCACACTGTATATAGACATTACATTCTAAAGATGTACACCTAAAATTTATATAATGTTAATAATCAATGTTAACCAAATAATTTAATTAAAATAAATAAAAATAAGTTAGAGCATTCCCTAGCTTGGCACTGAAGGCCCTGGAAAGACTTCGTTCCAGCAACTCCCCTCTATCCCTGATTGTCCCCTGAACACAGCAGATATTTCCACATAGCTGCTTTTCTTTTTTCTTTCTTTT
>PVKU01015368.1:0-18634 GCA_004027475.1 Anoura caudifer | reverse complement strand
CTTCATTTTAATCTTGGCTAATGTAATTATGATGTGCCTTGGTGTGTTCCTCCTTGGGTCCACCTTCTTTGGGACTCTCTGAGCTTCCTGGACTTCCTGGAAGTCTATTTCCTTTGCCAGATTGGGGAAGTTCTCCTTTATTATTTGTTCAAATAAGTTTTCCACTTGTTGCTCTTCCTCTTCCCCTTCTGGTACCCCTGTACTTTGGATGTTGGGATGTTTAAAGGTGTCCTGGAGGTTCCTAAGCCTCTCCTCATTTTTTTGAATTCGTGTTTCTTCCTAGTTTTCTGTTTGGTTGTTTCTTTCTTCCTTCTGGTCCACTCCAGTGATTTGAGTCCCAGTTTTCCTCCCATCTTTATTGGTTCCCTGTGCATTTTCCTTTGTTTCACTTATTGTAGCCTTCATTTTTTCATCTAATTTGTGAGCAAAATCAACCAATTCTGTGAGCATCCTGATCACCAAGGCTTTGAACTGTGCATCTGATAGATTGGCCATCTCTTAGTTGCTTAGATGAATTGGCTCTGGGGCTTTGATTTGTTCTCTGGTTTGAGCCATTTTTGGTGTTTCTGTTTTTGTTTTTGTTTTTTTTGTTTTGGTTTTGGTCTGATTGCGGCTGTTACGTAGTGAGGGGTGGAGCCTTAGGTGTTCCGTAGGGTGGGGCAGCCCAGTCGCTGGGTAGTGACACTGTATGTGGAGGCGGGATCCGAGAGGGAACAATGGCACTTGCTGTGGTCTCTCTTGGATTCCAGTCCCTTCTGCCGCTTCCCCTTTGCCTGGAGTATCTGTGTGGGAATGTGGGACCACCTGGTCAGCGAGCCTCTTTGCGCAGCCTCACTGAGTCTGCACATTTGCCACCCCGTGCCCAGGGTCTGCTAGCCGCCACCTGCATGCCTGGGATCTTCAGCCACTGTTGCCTGCATGCCTGGGTCCGCACCTCCACTTTTTCCTGCAACGACTCTGCCCCTCTTACCGGTCTGGATGAATGGTTGTTGGACTTCCATACAGTTAATTTTCTATGAGTTCTGGTTGTTTTCTTGTTTCTAAATCTTTGTTGTCCTTAATTTTGGTTGTGAGAGGAGGCATAGTGTGTCCACCTATGCCTCCATCTTGGCCAGAAGTCCAACAGTTGAATTTAAAAAACAAACTGAGCAAACAAGAACAGGCAGAATCATGGATATGGAGAGTGTTTTAATGGTTGCCAGGTAGAAGTGAGGTATGGGAATGGGTGAAGAGGTGAGGAGATTAAGAAGTACAAATAGGTAGTTACAGAATAGCCATGGACATGTAAAAGTACAGTATAGGAAATGGAGTAACCAAAGAACTTAACTTATGACCCATGGACATGAACAATGGTGTGGGAATTGCCTGAGGGAATGAGGGGTGCTGGGTGGAGGGGGGTAGAGGGGGGAAAATCAGGACAGCTGTAATAGCATAATCAATAAAATGTAATTAAAAAAAGAAAATCTTTAAACATGCAAAAAGAAAAATGTATTATGATGGAGATGCTGTCCATATATAGAAAACCTTTTTAGAGTAATTAATTGGCATGGTTCGTTAATTATAAAAAATAGAAATCACGGAATTTAGTACTGCTTTTATTTTGTGTTAAAGACTTACTCAGATTTCTAGTCCCTTTGAGTAAAGGAAGGTAGGGTTTAACCATTGATTCTTAATTCTGGGTTCATATTTTAGTTATCCATGGAGTTTCGAAAAATGTCTAGTTCTCATTTTTAGAGATTCTGACTTAATTGTGATTAGCCTCAGAGAGTCTCTGGGCATGTGTTTCTGAGGTGCAGTCAGGGATGTGAACCACTGGTTTCATGTAAGATCCTAGAAACGGCTCTTTTCTGTGGGTCTTGAGGATTGGTACTTTATTTCCCTGCCTCCCAGATGTCTTTCTGTCTCAGAATTGGGGATTATCTTGAATAGTCTGCTGGTGTTAGTTTGATACCACTTTTCTGCATTTTAAATGGGTAAATGGATTGAGGTTTTATTTTAATTTTTTTAAAGGATTTATAGAGGTAAGTGAAAAGGAAGACATTGTTTTCTTTCTGAGCTTTTCTCTTAATTTTCTTTGTAATAGTGATGTCTAGTTCTTAAGGTGGACACTAACTAAATTTTGAGTGCACAGTCTGTGTGTCAGACTCCCTGCTGTGTGTGTGGTGTGCGTTCATTTTACTTGAGTCTACAGCTTCTTTCTGAAAGGGAGTGCGATTATCATCCATATGTTGTAGATGAGGAAACTGAGTCGCAGTTTTAAGTAAGTTGGTAAAAATGAAGGCACAAACCCAGCGTCTTGTTCTTAAATGTTGCACTATAGTGACATAAATTACGGGGTCTTATATCTTGTTTAGCTGAGTTGTGTCAATAAATCTGCATTTACCTTAAAGGATTTCCCTACAAATAAAGCCAGAAGTAAAACCAAAATTTTCAATGTAGTATAAAATTCAGATTTTTATATGTGTTGAGATTCTTTTCTTTTTTAAGTCTTTGGCTTTATTTTTGGAGAAACTTTTTAAAGTTAGTAAGGTCGATGTGGCTTTTAAGTTCTTAATGCTAGCTAGCTTCATTGATTTCAATAAATTTTAAAACTTGTCATATTTATATACAAAAATGCAAATGAATAAGAGTCCTAGAAATAATTGATAATCTTGTTATGGTGTAGTGAGTAAATTTCATTTTCTTTCTTTTTCTTTTTTTTTTTTTTTTTAAGATTTTATTTATTTTTAGAGAGAGGGGAAGGGAAGGAGAAAGAGAGGGAGAGAAACATCAATGTGTGGTTGCCTCTCACATGGCCCCCACTGGGGACCTGGCCCGCAACCCAGGCCTGTGCCCTGACTGGGAATCGAACTGGCAACCGACCCTTTGGTTCTCAGCCCGCACTCAATCCACTGAGCTACACCAGCCAGGGCTCATTTGCTTTCTTGAATGTTATACATGTACCAGTTTGATTTATGGGCAAAATGAAAATAGGTTTACATCTTGTAAGCTGTGGGTTCCTTTTGTATACACACAATTAGCATTTTATCATTTTTTTGAATTCAGTTGCAAACAGATCTGGAATATTTTCATTTTTTCCTCTTCAGTTTTTCTTCAATTTTCTTTTTAAGCAATTGGCATATCATTTCAACTTGCTTTTTACTTGGTTTCCTGTCTCTTTCTAGTGTTCCTTTCTTACCTGCTTTTCTCCCTCATCCTATTTCTGCTGTTCCTATTATTGCTCCTTACTCATATGTTGCTCTTTGATTTAATACTCCAGCTCAACTATGTTTTTAGTTCTGTGGATTCTCCCACTTTTTATTTCATTCTTCCTCATGATTCTTTCTACTGCTCTATTTCCATTGTAGTATTCTCAGTCTAAAGAACAGGAGTTAGTAAGTTTAAGGCCTGTGGGCCAAATCCACTCACCAGTAAATAGTTTTGTTGTAACACAATTATGCCATTTCTTTATGCATCATCTGTGGCTGCTTTCATGCTACAGTGATGCAGTTGAGTAGTTGTAATAGAGAGTATATGGCTTACAAAGCGAAAAAGCATTTAATAGTTGGCGCTTTATAGAAAAAAATTGCCCATTCTAGTCCTGGGTCATTTTCCCTACTGCATTTGGGCTGTTAGGTCTGATCAAAAATACATACCATACTGGTTTTGGTGAAATAACACAGAATATACTTTGTCTCTAAACTCATGCTTTGACTGTAATCTAATACTGTGTAATTTCATTTAATTCCTTATTTGTGACCATTCAAATTGGATTTAGCCTGAAGAATCCACTTTGCTTACCCAGCTCCTTTGTCACAATAATGAAAAATCCTATGTGATTATTGGGAATGCTCTCCATCACCAACTGTCTACCCCTCCTCCATCTGCAGATTTGTCTACCTCCTTACCATCATTGTTCTCTTTCCTTTGGTTTTTAGTAGAGGGAATGTCTCACTTCCTGTTTAATCTCACATTCTCCAGTCGTGTCCTGGACTCTTTGCCATTTCTGGGTTCTTGCTCTTTTATATCACCTCTCTGTTCTGAACTCTTAACCTCTTCTTTTGCACTTATTCCTTCCCTTTAGCCTGAAAACCTATTCAAATCCCTCTCATCCTAAAAGGATCCCTTTTTATCTTGAATTCTTCTAGTGGCTATACTGCCTTTCTTCCTTTCTTAACTCTTATTTTTCTACTGGACTGCTCATGCTGTTATAACCTGCCTTTTATACTAACAACTTGGAAACTTTTGAGGCTACCAATAACCTCTAATTGCTTGGTTTTTTTTTTTTTTTGTACTCAGTCTTCACTGCATTTGACACTGCTGATTTCCCTCCTTCAGAATCTGCTCTTCTCATGTATCTTATTAATCGTTCCTGTAATACTTCATTTTTGGGCTTTGTTGCCATCACACTGCCCTTAATGTGTTTGTGTTCCCAGTGTTTTTCTTTGCCCTCCACTTACCCCATATCAGCTGCTTGTATACACTCATAATTTCAGCTAGCACATATATCCCCCCATAATGGCCATATCATTTACTGATAACATGTTGTGTTATAATTAGATGTTTCTCTATTTCTCATTATTATACTTTGAGCTCCTTGTATGTGGCTACTGTTTTTTTTTTCTTTTCTTTTTTCTTTTTTTGTCCTTGGAGGCTAATACAGTGTTTTGGCACATTGTACAAGCGTAATACAAATGTCTTTTGTATGAATGAAATCGGAGCCTTCATGTAAAGAGTGAGGAAGCTGTAAGTGGTCTTATGTAAATAGCCCAGCAACAAATATTATTGAGCTGTAGAATGTGTACATTGCTGTGTTTGTCACTATGGACAGTACAGAGAAGTTCAAGACAATCTATTTTGGGTCCCTTTTGAGAACTTAGTGAAACTGTATACCTTCACTCTAGAAAGAAGACACATACAAACTCCTACATTTAATTCCATGGTATCACAGTTTCCTAGGGAGTTCATGTACTCCATGTTAAGAAGCTCTGCTCTAGGCATTTTCAGAGTTGGGGATACCAAGCTATGTGAAAAAAATCAAGAAAATGAGATATTGAAATTGATGGCATAGTTTTCCAAATGGAGTCCTCAGACAAGTTGTAATTAGGTGGATCTGGGATGTGAATTTGTGGATTAGAGAGCAGTGTGAAATAACATCATACAGATTATTTTATTCTAGTATTGCACTGTTGTGTTCTCCTGTGGTTGCCCTGTAAGTCTGATAGGACGAGGTCCTGTGAGTAACAGAGGGATCTCTTCTAAAAGGTGTGGCATTAGGAGTGCCATGGCAGCCATTTAAGAAGAGTCGGATCCTGGAGCAGGATGTGGCCTGGGAAGCCTTGGATTCTGAGAAGTTTAAACGTGTTTCAAATTCATTTATGGTTGGTGTTCTAGTGGGGCGGGCGGGCCACAGCCTTGCAGCTGAGTAGACACATTCTTGGAGCTAGGAGTGCAGTAGACTTTATAGATGGGCAGGAAATGCTAAAGTTGGATGGGCAGTTAGCTTTAAAGCTGGTAGATCAGGATCAACAGCCTGCCTTTTGGGCAGGAGGGAGGAGAGGCCTTGTGGTAGGTAGGTAGCTGGGGTGGTGGATAGGCAGGTGGTCTAATGGCTGGGGGCTGTCCAGGTAGATAGGCAGGAAATCCCTATAGGGAGGGTTGGCTTGGGCTTTTGGGAGTCACTTTTCTAGTGAGCCAGCTCTAAGTAACTCCGTATTCTGATTCTTTTTTATTGAACCATTACGAAGTTGATTGCTTCAGCTTTGCTGTGGGCTAGTAAAAGAAGGATATGTGTCCATACTGGGGGCAAGTAGACGAGCATTTACTGAGGTCACTGTGCAGGTAGCACAGAGATGATTGAGATTTTAAAAAAATGGTATGGTTTGGTAGAATGGGTGAGGGAAAGCTAAATGGAGTAATTTGAGATACATAGTAGGCAGTTGCTTATTAAAATAAGGTGACCTACTTAAAATTTTTATTTATACATTTTTATAGCATGTAGAACTTCTCTGCTCTATTTATTTGTATGCTAAGGTCAAAAATATGTTTTTACTTATTAAAAATGCAAAAAAGTAGATTACAGCATAAAGTAGAATTTAATTTACACAAAATTAAAATATTGTTTAGTACTAATAAGAGTTAGGTGGTCTGATTCAAGATATGTGTGGAAACTAAAATTTCTGTTTTATTTAATAGCATTAGTCAGCTAGACTATATAAAATAAAAACATTCACAATAGGGACAACAGAACTTAAAGTGTGTAAAAATAAACATCATATATATGGATAAGCTGATGACTATAAAAACACTGCAGAAGGATCTAAAATATTTGACTAAGTGGAGAAATGTTCCATACTTTGAATGGAAATATGTAACTCTGTGAGGTTGCCTGTTGTCCTCATATCTCTAAAGATAATATCTCTGTGTTGTAGAAATTGACAAAATGATTCTAAAGTTCTTTTCTATAGGAGTCACAAAAGAGGACTTGCCCTACCATACTGTAAAATGTATCAGAATTAAAACATAGTTATCACCCTGGCCATTGTGGCTTGGTTGTGGGTTCAGTTCCAGGTCAGGGCACATACTTAGGTTGCAGGTTCGATATCCTGTTGGCGCACATACGGGAGGCAATCAGTTGATATTTCTCTCTTCCATCGATGTTTCCCTCCCTTCCTCCCTCTTTAAAAGCAGTGAAGATTCCTTGGGTGAGGATAAAAAACAAACATAGTTACCATAGTGGTAAAGAATACAGAATCCAAAAAAGACAATTTATATAGGTACTTTATTAATATATGATAAAGATAATACTTAAATATGGAGTAAAGGTGGATTATACAGTTAATGGTGTTGGGATTTTGAGGCAAATTAGATTCATACTTCACACCAGTCACCAACGTGAAATTTAAATAGTTAAAGGGTTCAAAAAAGCATTAAAACTATTATGGAACTTCTAGAACAGCTCTATGAATTGATATCATTTAGACATGGGGAAGGACTTTATAAGCATGCCATCAAAGCAAAAATTCATGAAGTAAAATACTGAAATATTTGATTATAAAAAAAAATTAAAGATGTGCAGAAGTACCGTAAATTTTAGAAGACATGCTGCAAACTGGGAAAAATATAATAAAAGAATTTTTACAAATGGCTAGTGAACATATGGAAAGGTAGTCTACCTCACTAGTAGTCAAAGAAACGTAGTTTGAAAGCAGTGGGATGTGATTTTTTTTTTCTGTCAGCTTGCTTGAATGGTAAGAGTGAGAAAGATTAATACTTACCTTGTGACTGTGAGGGACTCACAAAATGACTTACACTCTATGTTGTCAAACTGTCTAGTAGTTAGCTCAGAATGAGTCTAGGACATTTTCAGGAGGACAGTTTACTTGTAGTATTGTGTAATGCTAGCATACCCAGTTGCTATCTGTTTTAGATTTATTTTCTCTTGCTGTGCAGAGTCTCATTGGAGTCTTATGAATAGCAAATACGTTAAAACCAGTAATAAAGCAGGGCAGTGAAAGAATGTGGATAAATTGTCTCCATTTTAATTTCTATGCCATCTGACTAAATATAAAACTGCTTGCTTTTTTTACCCAGATAGCCCTGGCAAAGAGTTTTAATTTTTAAGTGAGCATGTGCATTTGAACAGTTGCTCTTCTAGTTTATATTAGAACAGAACAGCCTGAATCTGTAAACTGTTTTATATATTTACCAAGGAAACAGAAAGGCATACATATAGCTGTGAGAATTGGAATTCATTTATTTCATTTACTTTTTCTTTACCTATTTCTGAACGCTTTGGCTATAGTGTTGAGAGTAAGTTTTTGTAAAAGACTACTGTGTTGGCTAATAATACTGGCAGCTCAGTTCCTAAATTTCATTTTTTGATTCCTGAATATTTCTGAATTTACTTTTTTTGCCCTAAATTTTCTACAGAATTACTTATTTTCTTTTCCTTATTCTTTAACTTTTGAATTGCTTTGCAAATGTTATATTACTAATTACAGTTCCTTTTATGTCACTAGAAGGCTTAGAAAAACTAAGATGAAATATTTTACTTAAAAAATAATTTGCTTAAAGTTTTAACTTCAGAATCCAATTTGTACATCTCACAGAGTTTTTTTAGTAGGAAAAATAAGAACTATTGTTTTTTTAAGTAGGAAATACTTTTCTTTCAGGGATATTTTTCTGTTTTTATGTCATTTTATTATAGTACTATAAAATTTAATTACTCATTTTGTATAGGAAGAACATGAGGGTTTATTTTTATTAATGTATTCTGGAGCAAACTAGAGCTACAGGCTCTAGGTATTCAAACTTTGGATCACATAATGGAGCATCAGAAGTATCTTTCTGGTCACTTGTGTAGCCTCTACCTGTGCTCTTTCCGAATGGTGCATTGATTAAGACCTCTATTTTCTTGTCATAGGCTGCTTCATCGGTCTCTGTAAGAAGGACAGAGACACAAATTGCAAACAATATTTTTAATGAGAACAGTACTTTTTGGGGTTTACTTTTTCACATAAATAGATTTTTTCCAGACTTTGGTCAAAAGTGTACTTAAGTCAGATCTCAAAAGAAAACAAAATGACTTGGGTAGTTTGGTTGGATTGTTTTTTAATTCCTAATTAATTTTTTAAAGCAAAGCAGGTGGCATTTGGACTGAAACTAAAGACTTGACATACTGTCCTTTTCCTTTGAGCTGCTCGTTGCTCAGGAAGAACTTACTCAGGTGGTTTACTGTGTTTCTTGGAGCTCACTACTTCTGCTTTCCCTCTGCTGTGTGTTCCCCTTTGAAGCTGACAGCCTTTAGGGCTCTGCCTACCTCAGCTCTTCCAATAGCCTCTGCCTCAGTTGTCTTGCTGAGGCTCTCTCTCTCATTTGTTTCTTGAGTAGTATATTTACTTTGAGTTATAGGACTCAGGAATTTTTTCTGGAGATCACAGTCCAACATAACTGCTTAGAGAACAGAATAATGGCATTTTCCTGGTAGTTGTGTATAGCTACCAGGAATAGGAGACCTTTCCACAACTTTGTAAGTGTATTTATTTTATTTTATTAATATATTTTATTGATTATGTTATTACAGTTGTCCCATTCCCCTCCACCACTCACACCCCCCCCACCCACATTCCCCCTCTTTAGTTCATGTCCATGCGTCATAAGTTCTTTAGCTTCTACATTTCTCATACTATTCTTGCCCTCCCCCTGTCTATTTTCTCTCTACCATCTATGCTACTTATTCTCTGTACCTTTTCCCCTCTCTCCTCCTTCCACTCCCCTGTTGCTAACCCTCCATGTGATCTCTATTTCTGTGGCTCTATTCCTGTTCTAGTTTGCTTATTTGCTTTTGTTTTAGGTGTGGTTGTTAATACCTGTGAGTTTGCTGTCTTTTTACTGTTCATATTTTTTATCTTCTTTTTCTTAGATAAGTCCCTTTAACATTTCATATAATGAGGGCTTGGTGATGATGAACTCCTTGAACTTGACCTTATCTGAGAAGCACTTTATCTGCCCTTCCATTCTAAATGACAGCTTTGCTGGATAGAGCAATCTTGGATATAGGTCCTTGCCTCTCAAGACTTCAGTTACTTCTTTCCAGTCCCTTCTTGCCTGGAAGGTCTCTTTTGAGAAATCCGCTGACAGTCTGATGGGAACTCCTTTGTAGGTGACTGTGCCCTTATTATCCCTTGCTGCTTCTAGAATTCTCTCCTTCGTTTTAATCTTGGCTAATGTAATGATGATGTGCCTTGGTGTGTTCCTCCTTGGGTCCACCTTCTTTGGGACTCTCTGAGTTTCCTGGACTTCCTGGAAGTCTATTTCCTTTGCCAGATTGGGGAAGTTCTCCTTTATTATTTGTTCAAATAAGTTTTCCACTTGTTGCTCTTCCTCTTCCCCTTCTGGTACCCCTGTACTTTGGATGTTGGGATGTTTAAAGGTGTCCTGGAGGTTCCTAAGCCTCTCCTCATTTTTTTGAATTCGTGTTTCTTCCTAGTTTTCTGTTTGGTTGTTTCTTTCTTCCTTCTGGTCCACTCCATTGATTTGAGTCCCAGTTTTCTTCCCATCACTATTGGTTCCCTGTACATTTTCCTTCGTTTCACTTATTATAGCCTCCATTTGTTCATCTGATTTGTGACCAAAATCAACCAGTTCTGTGAGCATCCTGATCACCAAGGCTTTGAACTGTGTATCTGGTAGTTGGCTGTCTCTTGGTTGCTTAAAAGTATTGGCTCTGGCGGTTTGATTTGTTCTTTCGTTTGAGCCTTTTTTTTTTTTTTTTTTTTTTTTTTTTTTTTTTTTTTTTTTTGGTCTGCTCGTGCCTGTTATGTATGAGGGGCGGAGCCTTAGGTGTTTGGGGTGGGACAACCCAGTCGCAGAGTTGTGATGCTGTATGTGGGGATGGGGTCAGAGAGGGAACAATGGTGCTTGCTCTGCACTCTCTCAGATTTCAGTCCCCTCTGTGAGGCTGGGAGTCTCTCCTGGCATTTCAACCCCCACACGTGTTTTCAATCGGTGCTTTTAGGCTTTATTTCCCCGCACTGGGGGCCTGGGGTGTGCAGTCTGTCCCACTGCCCGTTTTCGCTTCGTTTATCTGCACGTGAATGTGCGACTGCGGTCAGCTGCCTTGTGCGCATCGCTGGGTCTACTTGTTGCCTCCCCGCACCCGGTAACTGCTGCCTGTGCATCCGGGACCATTAGCCACTGCTTTTTCCTGCCGTGATCCCTCTCTGCCGGCCGCTGACTTCACCCCTCTTACTGGTCTGGGTGAATCATTGTCAGACTTCTGTGCAATTCAGTTTTCTATCTGTTCTGGTTGTTTTTTTGGTTCTAAATTTTGTTGTCCTTAATTTTGGTTGTAAGAGGAGGCACAGTGTGTCCACCTATGCCTCCATCTTATCTGGAAATCTGTAAGTGTATTTATATATAATATAAATACATATATTTAGATGTATGATCTATTTTGATCTAATTTTTTGTATAAAATGTGAGGTAGGGATCCAACTTCATAGTTTTACATATTGATATCTAGTTGTTCAAGAACAACCTGTTGAAAAGACTTTTTTCCCCATTAAATTGTCTTGTCACCTTTGTTAAAAATCAGTTGACTGTTTAAATTAAGGATTTATTTTTGGACTTGCAGTTCTGTTTCTTAGATCTATATGTCTGTTTTTATGCCAGTATTACACTGTCTAGATTACTGTACCTGTGTAGTAAATTTTGAATTCAAGATGTGTTAGTCCTTAAAGCCCTGTGTTCTGTGTTGTTCTTTTCCAAGATTGTTTTGGCTATTCTGGGTCCCTTGTATTTTCATGAGAACTTTAGAGTTATCTTGCCAGTCTCTGCACAATGACAGGATTTCATTGAATCTGTAGATCAATTTGGGGAGTACTACCATCTTAACAATGTTAAATCTTCTAGTCTAAGAACATTGTATACATGTCTTTTCAATTATATTTTTTTAAGTTTCGTTTTCATATTGGAGCAATATTGTTTTACAGTCTTTATACCTGACTAATACAAATTTCTCTTTTGACTCTTAGTATGGTAGGCATCACAATCTTTGAGCCTCTCAAAGTGAGAACACACTTAGAGCATGTCTGCTCTACTGCCTGCTGCTGATTGATTAATTTTCCTCTATATGCAGTGACATTATGCTGGTCTGCTTCATAAGATTCCTTCTAGTAATAAGCATACAATTTCATGATTATTATTTTGAGGGGTCATTTTTATTGTTTCTTTGTAGTTTCAAAGTTAATATTTTATGAAGCAACTTCTGGAGATAAAAGCAAAAATCTCTCATCATTTCTTTTCCTTTGAAGCAAGTGATAAAGTAGAATGGTCATTTATTTTATGACTGGACATATAAAAATACCTAGTATAGATTTTTAGAAGCAAGCTTAGCTAGATTTATTCTTTTAGCTCAACGTAGTGCAGTTCCAAAGAAGATTCGCTTCATTTTCAACCATTATTCAGCTGCTTATAGTGGAATAATACAGATGCAAGGATTCTTTTAGTTTAAATTTGGGAAGTTGTAGTTTCTTCCTTTTTACCTTGCTCCATACAGTTTTCCTTGGTAATGTTACATTCACATTCTTGTTTCCCTCTTTGTTCTCATTGATAGTTTGTATCCAAACATTACTGTAATTTCCTAACTAATTTTTGCTCCAAATTCTGTCACTTGCAGTTAATCTTGGACATTATCACAAATAAATTCTTAAGCATTGCTTTTATTATACCATCTCAAAATCTACAGTGGCCTATATTGCTTACAGAATAAGTTTGGAATAAATACCTGGCACTTAGGGCCCTTCCCATTGGAACTTCTCATTTTTCAACCTAATCTTTCATTATTGCCTATACCAATGGCTACCAAACTTTACCGCATTTTATTTTTAAAACAGAATAATTCTCTCTGCCCCCAATGGAGTCTTATGCTGAACCCCAGCTACAACAAAGCAGTTGGTGGAGGAGAGGAATGGGAGGTGTCCTATAACCTTACTTATTCAGCTTTCCCTTGGTCTGCTTGAAATCTCCTCAAGAAATCATAGGGTTTCTTGGAGCACAGTTGGAGAACCAGTTGTCTGCCTCATCCTGAACATTTAGCTTTATAAAGCAGCGCATGATATCTTTTTGCCAGTGTATTTTGTATTTTGTCTGTCTCCACACATTATGATGTTCTGGTGTATAGAAATCCTGTTTATAAAACTAGGGATGTGTACTCTCCATGGTGTCTAGCATTAATGTCTTATAAATAGTAGGTACTCAATGTATATTTATTCTTTCAGCTGATATTTTAAAAATTTTATATGTTTTTACACTCACTACCAAACCAGGGAAAAACTAGTGTTGTTGTTTGTTTGTTTGTTTGTTTTACATAGACATATTGCCATTGATGATTGGAATTATAATTACCACTCATTTATATAGGAAACTCAAAAAAGCAGTCATTTCTAGCCAAATCTAAAAACAGCTTTCCTACAGTATGACATATCCAGAATCTTTTTCTAACAGAAGGTTGCCTCTAGTAGGCATTTTAATATACTTTTGAAATATAAAAAACAAAATCCCAAGTGTTAACTTTGAAAATAAGCCCCCCGTCCTAACCGGTGTGGCTCAGTTGGTTGGGTGTCATACAGCAAAGCTAAAGGTTGCCAGTTTGATTCCTGGTCATGGCATGTTCCTAGTTTGTGGCCTGGTCCCTGGTAGGGGGTGTGTGAAAGGCAATACATTGATGTGTCTCTCTCTTTCTCCTTCCCTTCCTCTTTCTCTAAAAATAAATAAATAAAATCTTTAAAAGAAAAAGAAAGAAAGAAGCCCCCAAATGATTCTTATACAAGTCAGAGAAGTCAAGGACATAAATAAAGGAGTTAAGTGTTAAAGCTTGTATACAGGCTGTTTGAAAGTCTTTTAAAGTAATTAATTTTCCTTAGCTGCTGTGTGTTAGAAATGCACACATACTTGAATTTGTGTCTGTGTACCTAGTGTTTTCATTCATGAAGAATAGGAAGAAATCAGCTTTAGCCCTGGCTGGTGTGGCTCAGTGGATTGAGCACAGGCTGCAAACCAGGGGGTCACTGGTTTGAATCCCAGTCAGGGCACATGCCTGGGTTGCGAACCAGGTCCCCAGCGGGGGGGCATGCAAGAGGCAACTACACGTTGATGTTTCTCTTCCTCTCTTTCTCCCACCTTTCCCCTCTCTCTCAAAATAAATAAACAATATCTTTAAAAAACAAAAACAAAAAGAAATCAGCTTTATTTCAGTTCAGTTTGAAATCATACAGTTAAAAGTTACCATACCTTAGAGATATGAGGTCTGTCAGAAAAAAAAGTCCAGCCATTGTTAATATAACAAGGATGGTTTGTGCGACATCAGTGTAACCTGGCAGCCAAGGAGAGTGGACTGGAATGTGCATGAGTGAATAATGATAACTTCACTGTGTTAGTCAGTGGGGGCAGTAGGCACCATTGAGTGAGCATGTGCACTGTGTGGCTGCTGCATTCAAAATGACTGAGTAGAGCAACGAATCTGCACCAGATTTTGCGTTAAGCTTGAACATTCCTCCGTGGAAAATATTCAGATGATTCAGAAGGCCGCAGCTGTGGGCAGCTGATGATTGGCAGCTTCATCACAACAGCACATGTGCTGAATGCATCACGTTTTATGCAGAATTTTTAGGTGAAATATTAAATCACCCAGGTGACTCAGCCCCCCTGCAGCCCAGATGTGGTGCCCTGCAACTTCTGCCTTTTCCCAAAACTAAAATCACCTTTGAAAGGAAAGATCTAGATTTCAGACCATCAATGAGATTCAGTAAAGTATGACAGGGCAGCTGATGGTGACTGGGAAAACTGTGTGAGGTGTCAAGGGGACTGTTTTGAAGGGAACTGAGCCATCATTGTCCTATGTGCAGTGTTTTTTGTATCTTCAATAAATGTTTTTTTCAGTTATGTGGCTGGATAGACATGGTACATTTACTTTATCTTTGTGCTAACCAGCGTAGAAACAGCCCCCTTTCTACTTACAGATCACAAAGCTAATTTTCCTTATTCAAGTGCCCTAGAGGCAGAGTTGATTAGGTAGGTAGGTCTCTGTTTGGAAAAATGACATCTTCTTCTATTAAGTAAGAAATTATTTTAAAATTTTGTATATAATGTGAGAATTTAGACATTGGCCTTTTCTTAATTTTGTTGAATTGGGGCAGTCCTGTTATATTGGTGTGTCTTATTTTCCATGTTGTGAGGTCACATGACTGCTTACTGGTGTGTTCTTCTTAATGGTAACGTCTCCATCTACTGGGAAGTCACAGTTTTGCCACTACTGGCTTTTATTTGATTTCAGAATTTCACCTGCTGGGACAAGAAGAGATTATAAGCAGGGAAGGCTCTATTGCCTGTTTTGGGCATACATGTTCTACAGAGACAGATCTAGGTTTCCTGTTCCATTCCTACCATGTGTGAATTCAGGCTGACCTATGTTATGTTTTTATTACTTTATACTAGCACTCCCTGATCTATTCTCTCCTAAGAAATTTTTATTTGAAGGAAAAACTTTAGGACTGACTTTTATGGATCTAACCTCGAAGACTTGCATTTTATTATTATATAACCATCATCTCCATGGTGTATCAAACCACTTCTAACAGGTTAAGTATGAAATAGTTCTTCTTGATAGGCCCAGAATTACAATTGGAAAATAGTTGTGGTCATTCAAAATGAGTAGGATCCACGCCTGCATTTTTAAATAGGCAAGTGCTTGTCTGGTGTATTTTGTAATGTAACTATAACTTTTTGGTGTTTGGAACAGAGGCTTTCAAGTTTCCTATAGTTTTGTGGCTAGGACCCTGATACTTTCAAATGTTAGTCTGTGAATGGTAGATGTTACAGAAATTTATTTTCAAGTTGGTTATTTGGAACAGATCATTCTTCCTGTAAAAACTTAGCCTTCTTAGCTCTGTTACTTCCTGTCTTCATCTCTATCCCATTTTAGCAGCCTGGTTTCAGGACTTTTGCCATCACTTGTAACTGCTTCTCTTCTAGAATGCCCTTCAAGACCTACTCTGATGACAGCCAAATTCACCTTTATTCTTCTACTCCCATTCTTTGCTCCTCACAGGACTCTCAGACCCTTCCCAAGCCTTCCATTTGTTTAAATGAAGAAATTGGGTTATTCATTTGATCTTCCTCTGGCTCTCCATTTTTAAACTCCTTTCTGTCTACTCCTATAAATAAAGATAGCCTGCTGGGTGTGGATGAGGAAAATGCCATCGTGGTGCTGGTTAGGAATATAGTTTCTGGCTGGAGCTTCAGGAGAGCTCAGCAGACTTTTTTTTTTTTTTTTTTTTTACCTATTCCTGCAAGCTTCCTTTAGTGTACTCCGTCTACTTCATTTCCTTTATCTGCAGCAGAATGCTCTTTCTTCCCACTTTTTAGAACATGTAGGCAGAGTCCTTAACCTGGATCCATGCATTCCCAAATGGTTCGTGAAGTGGGTTCAGAGCATCAGTGAGTTTGGATGGGGGAAAATACTAAATTTTTATTTTTATTAACCTTTAATTCAAATTTAGCATTTTTCTCCATTATTAATATGGGCAGGAAACCTAGTGTTTGCAGTGTCTGTACCTCTAGCACCTATAGAATTCAGTTAATTTTATATCACTTGCATAGATATGGATATCTCAGAGTAATACTTATGCTCCTTGCCTCTTTAAAATTACAGTAGTTATTAGATTTGCTGTTAGACATTATTGTTTACTGGATTAATAAAGAAGTGCATATATTACTATGGCACAGATTTAGTTTTTTAGATTTTGATAACTGTTTCATATAATTGATTTCTTGTGTATTTTATGCAATTAAATTCATAAGCTCCCCCAAAATGCCAAAGGGGTACATGAATCCAAGAGAAAAGGTTTCAGAATCCCTAATCTAGAGGCTCCCTGTGCACTGCACCCCTTCCCCCCACCCCGTGCTCCCTGCAGTCCTCTCGCCTTTTTTCCCTCCTACCTGAAGGCATTGCCTCCGCTTGTCCCCTTGGTCCTTTTGTTCCTTCTCACACATCCTGAGCCCTTGATGTGTTCATTATCCCCATCTTTTTCTTCATGCTGTTCTTTAATACTGTGTTGTTGTTGTTGTTTAAAGATTTTATTTATTACTTTTTAGAGAGGGGGGAGGGAGGGAGAAAGAGAGGGAGAGAAACATCAATGTGTGGTTGCATCTCATGCACCCCCCACTGGGGACCTGGCGCGAAACCCAGGCATGTGCCCTGACTGGGAATCGAACTGGTGACCCTCTGGTTTGCAGGCTGGCACTCAATCCACTGAGCCACACCAACCAGGGCAATACTGTGTTCTTTAATATTATCTGTATAATAAAATTCATGATTGAGTATATACTTACAGTGTGAAAATTCATAAAAGCAGATGAATATAAAATACAGAGATAATCTTATCTGTGAACTTGTGTACATTTGGAGAAATCTTATTCTTAGTGCTACTCTAGTCTATGTTACAGCCCCTTTACTTTTCCCTACTTAATTCTTCTTTTCTTTTTTAATTATATTTTTAAATTTAATTATTGATTTTAGAAAGAGAGGAAGTCAGGGAGAGAGACAGAGAGACATCAATTTGTTGTTCCACCCACTTATGTATTCATTGGTTGATTCTTATGTGTGGCTTGATCAGGGATTGAACCCACAACCTCGGGGTATTGAGAGGATGCACTAACCCACTTAGCTACTTGCCCAGGGCTTGCTTGTGTGTTTGAAGTCCTGATCAGCTGTTGCTTATAAAGCCACAGCCTTTTGTTCCTCAGAACTATGTTCTTAAACTTTAATACTTTTCACATTTGATCCTAAAAGATTTGCTTCACATCTGTAACTACTCTTTTTTTCTCAATTTCTTTTCTTTTTTTAAATATATTTTATTGATTATGCTACTACAGTTGTCCCTTTTTTCCTCATCATTCCCTTCCACCCTGCATACCCCCTCCCACCCATACTCCCTCCTTAGTTCATGTCCATGTGTCATAAGTTCTTTAGCTTCTACTCTTCCCCGACTATTCTTGCCCTCCCCCTGTCTATTCTCTACCCACTGCCTATGCTACTTATTCTCTGTACCTTCCCCGCCTTTCCTCCTCCCACTCCCCTGTTGCTAATGCTCCATGTGATCTCCATTTCTGTGTTTCTGCTTCTGTTCTAGTCATTTGCTTAGTTTGCTTTTGTTTTAGGTATGGTGGTTAATATCTGTAAGTTTGCTGTCTTTTTACTGTCCTATTTTTTTAATCTTCTTTTCCTTAGATAAGTCCCTTTAACATTTCGTATAATAAGGGCTTGGTGATGATGAACTCCTTGAACTTGACCTTATCTGAGAAGTGCTTTATCTTCCCTTCCATTCTAAATGGCAACTTTGCTGGATAGAGCAATCTTGGATGTAGGTCCTTGACTTTCATGACTTGAAATACCTCTTTCCAGCCCCTTCTTGCCTGGAAGGTCTCTTTTGAGAAATCAGCTGACAGTCTGATGGGAACTCCTTTGTAGGTGACTGTGCCCTTATCCCTTGCTGCTTCTAGGATTCTCTCTTTCACTTTAATCTTGGCTAATGTAATTATGATGTGCCTTGGTGTGTTCCTCCTTGGGTCCAACTTCTTTGGCACTCTCTGAGCTTCCTGGACTTCCTGGAAGTCTATTTCCTTTGCCAGATTGGGGAAGTTCTCCTTTATTATTTGTTCAAATAAGTTTTCCACTTGTTGCTCTTCTTCTTCCCCTTCTGGTACCTCTATGATTCAGATGTTGGAACATTTAAAGTTGTCCTTGAGGTTCCTAAGCCTCTCCTCATTTTTTTGAATTCTTGTTTCTTCATTCTTTTCTGTTTAGTTGTTTCTTTCTTCCTTCTGGTCCACTCCATTGATTTGAGTCCCAGTTTTCCTCCCATCACTATTGGTCCCCTATGTGTTTTTCTTCATTTCACTTATTGTAGCCTTCATTTGTTCATCTAATTTGTGAGCAAAATCAACCAATTCTGTGAGCATCCTGATCACCAGGGCTTTGAACTGTGCATGTGATAGGTTGGCTATCTCTTGGTCACTTAGCTGAATTGGCTCTGGGGCTTTGATTTGTTCTCCCGTTTGAGCCACTTTTTTTTTTTTTTTCTGGGGGGGGGGT
>PVKU01015367.1:0-18633 GCA_004027475.1 Anoura caudifer | reverse complement strand
TAAAGGGACTTATCTAAGAAAAAGAAGATAAAAAATATGAACAGTAAAAAGACAGCAAACTCACAGATATTAACAACCAGACCTAAAACAAAAGCCAACTAAGCAAACCACTACAACAGGAGCAGAAACACAGAAATGGAGATCACATGGAGGGTTAGCAATAGGGGAGTGGGAAGAGGAGAGAGGGGGACAAGGTACACAGAACAAGTAGCATAGATGGTAGGTAGAAAATAGACAGGGGGAGGGCAAGAATAGTGTGGGCAAAGTAGAAGCTAAAGAACTTATGACACATGGGCATGAACTAAAGGGGGGAATGTGGGTGGGAGGGGGTGTGTAGGGTGGAGGGGAGTGATGGGGGAAAATGAGACAACTGTAATAGCATAATCAATAAAATATAATTTAAAAAAAAAAAAAGATTTCACTCTCCCATTATTTCCTACCAAATGCAGCACCCTGAAATGTAAGACACAAACAGCCCAGGGTGCCAAGTTTGTGTGTTTCTCTCCATGAAGGGAGAAGGGAGAAAGCAGCAGAGGGCTTGCTCCCAAGGTGGTCAGACCTCTTTGGCCAGCATAGGCTGGGCCTTTGGGTCAGGGATGGTGGCCAATCAAAACTATTTAAATCTAATTTGATACAGTAAGGGATAAGATTCTCCTGATTTCTGCAGTATCTCTTAAATCTGGGAAGCCTGCTATCCAGAAAGGGACTTTAAGCACTGGCTTTGGAAATGTCACATGTTTTTTTCATTCATCCATTCATTCACTCATTTGTAGGTCCCGGAGCCTGTCTCTAGAAAGGACACCCACATTTTGGTGGACTTTGCAGCCATGTGCTATTAATCCATGAGAAGGAAAATTTGTTACATGACCAACCCCATTAGAGGTCTCAGCCTCTGTGTGGGGTGTTTTCCCTGGTTGACCTTGCTGGCAACTCTGCCCAGAAGAGTAAGGCAGAGGCACTAACAGAAAGGGCACCAGGCAGTGTCCCAGGGCACCTTCCCTGAGGGCTCCAGATCCTTCAGTTTCTGAGATTATAAGTCCTCCATTTATCGGAAGAACTTAATAGCTCAAAGGGAACAAAGATGACGGCTTTGACAATGTGTTGGGATAGTGAACACTTATCTTTTTTCTCTTTCTAAAAATGTCGGTTGTGGTTGCTGTGATATCCTTCAAGACATTTCAAAAATAATAAGAGGCAATAAACATATGTCAAGATTAACTTTCCAAAGATGCCAAGTGAACTTGACGTTGTCAAATAATTTCTGGACTCACTAAAATCATCAGAAGGGATTCTTTGTGTTTACTTCCCTTGCAATCCTACTTCAATTTCCTTCTCCCCCGAAGTGAGACCTGTAGACCTATAAAAATGGACAAGTACTTAGAGAAAAACCTACTAAGCCTCACTCAAACCAGAGGAAGGAAGTTAGGACCAGGCAGGTTAAATAATTTGCCAGGGGTTACTTGGTGGAAGAACAGCAGAGCAGAGAGCCATGCCCAGGAAGGTCTGAATTCAGAGCCCAGGTTCCTAATGATTATGCGATATTGTCTCTTGACTGGTTTTGGTACTACTTTCCCCATCCTTGTGCATCCACTTTCCTTAGTTCAGAAAATAACAGTCAGTCTCACTCTCTCCACCATAAGAAGCTATTTTCTAAGTACATAAGGTCATGTAGTCTACACCAGAGATGGGTAGCACATGGAATTTCTAGATGTTCAGAGACTGCTCATCTTTAGGATACTCCTGTCTGGAAAATGAGAGGGAAGGACCCCAGTGTAGCATGGATGGAAGGTTTCTCACACAGTCTGCACTGTCCTAGTGAGCAGTGGCCTTTGTCACTGACCCCCAGGACCCAGCAAGGTGCCAGTGCCTAACAGATGTGTAACAAGAATCTTCTATGAATAAATGTCACAAAGGGACCAACAGCAGACTTAACAGAAACTTTGCCTATTTAAATTTTGCAGCTTTTAATGAGGCCTAGTGAGAGGATTTAATTATAATTATGGTCAAAAAGTCACTTCTTCAAGTGGACTGGTATGATTAGGAGGACATGGCTTATAATTAAGGTTTTGATATGTCAGAAACCACTAATAACCCTCACCCCATCAGACTCTACTTTGGTGCTAAAATGCTGCCTCAAAGACAGCAAGCCATTTGGGCTCAGGAAAGCATGAGGCAGAAGACAGAATAGGGAGTGACAGGGCTGAGGACACTCTGTGCCCAACCAACTGAAGGACCAGGCTCAGAGAACAGGATTTGGTTATTGTGGTTTGAGGGGAGGGTTACATTTTCTGCCTTTTTCCCAAGAATCCAGTGAGGAGCACAACTATACACAGTCAGTGCCAGGCCTCACCCTTCACTGGAAGCTTCATGTGAATATCCCAATCCAGTGTCAGGAAACTGAGTCCTGAGTACATTCCCCCCACACATGGTCAATCTCCCATCACTGGGTCTTACCCAAAGGGAATCTGGACTGGTGTAGTTGGCCCTTGTGTACCTGAGGATGAATCTTTCCCTCTTAGATCCAGTCCCTCAAGAAAGTTCTATCACCTGACTCTTCTCACAGATCTTCCTCGCATGCCTCCCATCTCATGGTGCTAATAGTGGTAACTGTTTATTGGGTACTTCATAAGAGCCAGTGTGCAAAGTACTTTGCATGCATGTTCTGACTGAATTCTCACATGAATCCTACGAGGTAGCTACTATTACTGCTCCCTCTTATAGATGAGGAGACTAATGCTCAGAGGAATTATGTCTTAGTCTCACAAAGCAAGTAGGTCAGTGTCAAAACTCAAACCCAGTTCAGATGGCCCTAAAAGTCTATTCTCTTAGCAATGGCTGGATAGTGTCTCAAGGAGTTAAAGAAATCCACCTAATCAGTGAGTGACCCCATGAGGTTCTCAAAGGACATGAACTGACAGTATTGAGGTGCATACCAGCTGGAGTTTTCCAAGCCTCTGTGCAGCTAATCCATACACCAACTTTTCTCCCCAGCAGAGGCCATTGGGCAAATAAATAAATCATGAATCTATTTTCAGAAAACAGGATTTATGAAAAAAAAACATTTTATATCTGGTAAATAGCTCTTGGCAACCCTTCAGAACAGTATTATACCATTAAAGAAATTGAATCAATAATTTAAGATCTTCCAACAAAGAAAAGCCCAAACCCAGACAGTTATACAAGTGAGTTTTTTCACACTTTCAAGGAGTGGGTACTTTGACTTTTTACAAAGAGTGGAAGAGTGGAAGAAAAGAAAACATTCCCCTATGTATTCATGAGGCTAAGATATTATTAATGTCAAAACCAGAAAAACAACAACATAAGAAAGGGGCATTTGAGTTCTACTTCACTCATAAACATAGATGCAAAAGCATTCAAGTGTCCATTAGCAAACCAAACTCAGGAATGTATAAAAATAAAATACATCATAATTAAGTTGGGTTTTTCACAAAATTAAAAGGCTGGTTTAATACTACAAAATTAATTGGGGTGTAATGTATTATATTAACAGATTAAAGGACAAAAACCAAGTGATCCTTTCAATAGATATAGAAAAATTATAAAATTCTATACCCATTCATTATATTCTTAAAATCTTAGCAAACTAGGAATTAAAGGGAACTTCCTCAACATGATAAATGAAATCTACGTAAAATTGACAGCAAACATCATTCTTAATGATGAAATGTTGAAAGCATTCCGTTTAAGAAAAAGAACACAATGCCTGTTGTGTTCTGCTCAACACCATCCCTCCTGGGGTGTACAATCAGTTAACGTTAGAACCATAGCACGTGAGAGTGAAATACCTCTTGACAATCAAGGCAAGCCTCTCCTGGCATGACGGCGCCCAGAGCACCTTGAACTTCCCCCACCCCAACATGCACCACACTTATATAATTATGAGTTTAATTGCCTATCTGGTATACATGGTGAGTTCCACATGGAGAAGGAGTCCTGTGTGTTTTATTCACTGCATTAACCCCAATGCTTAGAATCAAATAAAGTTCACACACTGCAATCTCTGTGTGTGGCTCTTAAGTTGCTTGATCTAGAGGAAGGAGTTTTTAACCTTATAAAGACAGATAATCAACCCCAGATTATCCATAGTGGTGGGTATAGAAACTACCAAATGATACCTCATTTTCTGTCTCTAAAATGCAACACCCTCCCACCCCTGAAGGAATACTATGTAGGTTCCAGGCCCTTGTTAGCTCCTGGGAATACTGAGATGCAGAACCACAACAACTCCACTGGAGTAGATCACTCTGCTGAGGAAGACAGTCACCCCCATGCCCACCAAACCCTGAAAGAAATAGCTGTGTGCCACAGCAGGGACCAGGAGGGGGATGGCAAACTCACATTTTGAAAAGCTGGGGACCTTTTCCTCCAGAATAGGGATGTAGGGTTGCTTATTCCCATCCCCCAGCACACTCTTGGGCCCTGCTCTCAGTCCAAGACCTTGCAGGGCTGTCACATAAAAGGAGGTGCTCCATCCACCCCATCCCCACCCCATGCAGCAGCTAATTGCTTTGCAGATCTGAATGGGTAATATTTATTGAGCACTTACAACATGCTGAACAGTTGACATGGGTTGTGCTACTTCATCCTGATAACAACTCTATGAGAAAGATACCCTTTTTGATCCATTGTACAGGTGAGGAAATGGAGGATCCCAGAATTCCATCACTTGCCCAAGATCATACATCCTGGTATATGTTAGGGCCGCATGCCTGAGCATGAAACTAAACATCCTCTCCGGATCATGAGAGGGAGCTGGTATCTCCGCGCCTGCCCACGAGGCTGCTGGGGAAGGTGCAGGGGCCCACTGAATGTGCCAACAACTCTGCACCAGGCTCCAGGCCACCTTCCTCCCTCCTGTAACACCTAGAGACCTAAAATACCCAGAGGCCACGCAGCTGTGGATTCTTCTGTTTCTGATAAATACTTCTTTGAAATGAGTCATTTCCTTCAAAAGGAAGAAAAATGTTTTTAGATTGTGGCAGAAGTACCTACCTCAAATACATACCCACTCTCTAATCCTGCTCAAGTTGGCAAACCCTGTACCAGGAAGTACCAGTGGCTGAAGGACCTCACATCCCACCTCCAAGCGGGGACCTGAGGTCACAGTTGACCCCAGGGAATCACTCACTAGGCTCTTTCACTCCAGGGTGGCTGGGCCTCTGGCTTCCATCCCAATGACAGGAAAAGACTTGCCTCCTCAGAAGCTAGAGTTGCCTATACGGTTCTGTCTTGCTCTGTCTTCCTTCTTCCCTACCGGTTTCTTTTTTGTCTGCTTTTATCTATATTCCTCTCTTTTCCTATCCCTCCAATCATGCATTCATCCGTTCATTCATTTATTCAGTTTTGGTTTTGCCTTGTTGAGCCTATCTCTGATCCATAGGTTTTCCTCCTATTCAGGTGGCCTCCTGACATGAGGGTCACTTGCCAGCTGCCCACTCTTAAACTGAGCCCTCCCTATACTCTTTGCTGACCATTCCAGAGCTTGGGCTATGCCAAGTTAAGGCTGCTTGAATGCTTCCTACCAATTCGATAATTCATTCACATTTGAATAACTTTACTGAGGTATAGTTACATACAATAAAGTTCAACCATTTTAAGAGCACAGGTCAGTGACTTCTGGCAAATGTATCAAGGTAATGACTACCAAAATCAAGATATAGAATATTTTTATTAGCCAAAGAGTTTTCTTGCACCCCTTTGCAATCCTTTCTCCCACCCCTGGCAGGAGCCACCCTTCATCTGTTTTCTGTCACTGTAGTTTGTTTGTTTTTTCAGGCATGTCATATAAATGGCATCATAGAACATATAGTCTTTGTGTCCTGCATCTTTTACTTAGGATGATGTTAAGAGGCATGTATGTCATTGCATGTATTGCTGAGGCATATGCCACTGTCTTACACTTTAATTGGTTTATTCATTCCCCAGTTTCAGCCGAAATGAATAGAGCTACTATGAGCATTCATGTACAAGTCCTTGTATGGACACGTTTTCATTTCATTTCTCTTGGATAAATACTGTGCATAGGATTGCTGAGTAGCATGGGAAATGTATATTTAACTTTATTTTTTTTAATGGTGAACTTGTTTTCCAATGCGGTGGCACCAATTTACATTCCCACCAGCAGTATGTGAGTTCTAGTTGCTCCACATTCTCACCAGCACTTGGTACAGTCAGTCTTTATAACTTTAGCTATTCTTTTAGGTTTATAGTGGTATCTCATGTAGTTTTAATTTGGATATTTTATAATTGTTTATGTTGAGAATCTTTTTCTGCATTGCCACTCCATATATCTTGTTTTTGCCTATTTCTTATTAGGTTGTTTGTCTACTTCTGAATGGGTTGTAAGGATTTTTCCAATCTTTAATCTCTCTCTTCTTCCTTCCTCCCTTGATCCCTCTGAATCTGTCTCTTCCTTCCATGGTCTCTGTCTCACTTGCTGACTCTCCCCCTAACCTCAGTGTCAGCCATGATTTCCCCCTCTCCAATCCTCTCCCAGACACCTCAAAACCTGAGGACCTGACCTTCCTTCTCATTCCATATTAGAAAGAATTCCATCACAAGCCCACCAATTTCAGTCCTGGTTCTGTGTACCAAATAGGGGGAAATATGCCCTCGACAGAGAAGGCCTAGAGAAGGAAAAGGAGAGAGCCCTATGTCACGGAGGGGTGGTTTTGCATTCCAGCATCTTTCTCCTCCCTAAAGATTAATAGTGTTTATGGATAGAAGGGTTTTTCACTCAAACATAACATTGGAAAGTCATAGGTGTTACGTGAAGTTCATGCTGTTTAATCAGTGGTTTGCAAGTCTATATAAACATAAGATTAGTTGTTTGCATAACAAGGCTCTCCCTTGGCACAGCTCCTAAGCCCAACAGGGCTTTGCCTTGCCCAGTCACAGAAAAAGAGCTGCCTAGCCTAAAGCCATTTCCTTTTCATCTCTGTCTGAGGGAACCAGTGTGACAATACTTCATTGCAAAGCTCAGAACTCTTTATGCAGTGTTAGAGAGCCTCAGATGTGTGACTATGGAATACTTTTTTTAAAGAGCTTTACTAAGATATAATTCACATGCCATACAATTCACCCACTCAAGGTATACAATTCAGTGGTTTTTGATACATCTACAGATATGCACAACCATTACAACCATAATTTTACATTTCATCACTGCAAAGAGAAACCCTGTGTCCTGTAACTATTCTACCCTTTAACTATCACTCCCATGTCTACCTATGTCCCCAGCCCCTGGAAACCTCTAATCTACTTTCTAGTTCTATAGATTTGCCTACTGTGTGCATTTCATGTAAATGGAATCATGCAATGTTGTCTTTTTACAACTGGCTTATTTTAGCATAATGTTTTCAAGGTTTATGCATGTCCTAGCATGTGTCAATACTTCATTTTTTAGGGTTGAATAATATTCCATTATATGGATATACCATAATTTGTATATCCATTCATCAGTCAATGAACATTTGGGTTATTGCCACCTTTTGGCTATTATGAATGCTGCTTCTGTAACATTTGTGTGCAAATTTTTATGTGGACCTATGTTTTCATTTCTCTTGGGCATGTACTAGGAGTAGACTTACTGGGTAATATGGTATTTCTAAGTTTAACCATTTGAGGAGCAGGGCTTTCAAAAGGGTCTATACCATTTTATACTTAACCAGCACTGTATAAGGATTTCAATTTCTCTACATTCTTGCCAACCCTTGTTATTATCTAACTGGAATAGTTTTTAATCCTATAAGTGGACTCTCATAACGTCACATATACATTTACACGACCATCAACCCAGACACACACAAAACTAGTCATACATACCTGCACATATCTCTAGAGTTCACATACATATACAGAGTCCCAGGCAGATATTTACAACTACATATACAGCCATACATGCATACATATAATTACACATAGCATAGGTGCATATCAATTCAGAGACCCACATGCCTGAACATAATCAGATAGCCAATAGACCAGTGCCAGGACAAATCTACATACAGTTGTCATGGCTTCCAATAAACATGCATCCTTGCACAGACAGCCAGAGACACATGCACTCAGTAATGCACTCATGCTTGCCTAACCACTCATACATAACAGTTGTAGCTACAGAAACAGAGTCCTGAAAAGGCACAAATATATAGTTGCCATTTCATAATGGATGGGTAACTGAAGGCAGATGGTATTTACTCTGGATGGCATGGAGAGGGTTGAGGTTTCATCAGTCCTGGTGTACTAGGTAGGAAAACTTTTCATTCATTTGTTCTTTCAGCTACAACAATAAATATATCCAGCACATAATACAGTGATGGATAAGACATAGTCCCTGCCCTCATGGAACTTAGTTGGGGTCTAGTTGGGGATGGTTAGTCAATAAGGAAATAATCATAGTCTGTGATATGCGCCAAGAAGGAAATGAGCAAGGGAGTAGATTAGATAACAGGCAAGGTCCCAGGGTAGGAGACAGTTTAGGATCTTACAGCATTGTTGCTCCCTCTTCCGTCCTGGAAAAGTGAAGAGGATTCAAATTCACCTTCCATAAGTCACTGGATAAGCTGGGGGGTGAGGGGTGGGGTAAAGGGAGGGGACTGTCGAAACCTCCACTGCCTTGTTTTACTTTTTTGTTTCATACTAGTTGAGTGAACTTTCTCTCAGTTTCTCACCGCAAAATGAGGATAATGGTACCTTTAATAAACATTAAATTTGCTTGTAAAATGCTTCAAACTACCTGGCAAGTGTTAAGTTCTCAATCAATATTAGCCAATGTAGCACATTCCTGAGAGTAGGTTTTCATGTACTGGGAGATGGGTAGGGAGGGGCTAGGGGAACGGATCCAGGATTCCAGCAGTACACTGGTGACTATAAATCCCACTGGTCTTCATCCTCTGCCTTATCTGAGCAGTCTTTTGGAATGCAGCCTTGGCATGACATCCCCAACCCCCAGAACACAAACCAATCTATCCCCGCCCTGCACTTCCCATAGCCTCAAACCACAGCAATGACACAGGATGGGTGGTGCTGCGCATCATTCTTGGTTTCCAGATGCATCAGGCCTTTCTGCAGCAGCTCTGCCAAGGGCCTGCCTAGTGATGCTCACTGGTTCAGCTCAGCTGTCTTTTCTGTCTGTGTAGGTCTGCTCGTATCACCCCATGCCAACCTCCCCAGGACATTCCACAGCCATCGTCAGTCTGCCTGGCTCCCAGCAGCATCTTTCAGCTAACATGTGAGTAGAAAGCTCAGCCTCCACCCCTGGTCCTGGTGCAGATGGGTCGCCGTTGCCCCCTGGCTGCCACCCACCTGCCATTGAGCATCACCATTCCCAATCCATCCCACCCAGAGAGAAAACGGCTCCCCATCCTTCACAACCACCAATGGAAATAATGGTGAAAAGTACAAATTATCAAAACACAGCAGCCTAGCTTGTTATTTTATAAAACTAGAAAGAGATTGTAAGGTTATATACCAAGACATTACTGAAAGATTGTGTATGAAGCAATTTCTATTGTCTTCCTTTAGATTCAAAATGTTGGGTTATAAATCGATGTTGTTTTAGTGATCAGTGAAAAATAAATGTAGCATTTTATAGAAGAGAAAAAAACCTTGCAGATGAGAATACTCCACCCCCCAGGCCAATTGATAGAACCTTTCACAGTCCTTAGAATCTAGAAGGGCTTCCTAAGGACTGGCCTGAGGGCCATGTACTGGCAACCCCTGAATCTGGTACGCCAAGTGGGTTATTTTTTTAAATATTTTATTTATTTATTTTTAGAGACAGGGGAAGGGAGAGAAACAGAGAGAAACATCAATGTGTGGTTGTCTCTCACACATCCCCTACTGGGGACCTGGCCCACAACTCGGACATATGCCCTAACTGGGAACCGAACTGGCAACCCATTGATTCACAGGCCTGCACTCAATTCACTGAGCCACACCAGCCAGGGTAAAGTGGGTTATTTTTTAATGCCTTTAGTCAGCCAGGTATTCTCATTTCCACAGCCTCATTATTCTCCCTAGTGTCTTCTTCACCCCCGCCACCCCCCCCCCCAACTCATACCTGGATGTAACCTGCCCGACTCCTGAATGGACAGCAGAGTGGAAAGTCGCTGCTCTAAGCCAGGACATTTTTGCCATATTAAGCCCATTTCCCTCCATCCCACCATGCAGCCAGATTCCACCATTTGCCAAAGAACTAGAGTTAACCTGGCCCCCTTCCCAGCGCCCACTGCCCTGCCTACATGAAGCTAGCTCCTCAGGCCACAGTGGGGGGTGGGGGGGAGGGGGCGGGGCAGGGACAGGGAGGAAACAGGTCTCTGCTCTCTGGAGACGGTGTGGATCCAGCAATCTTCTGGGAAATGAGAGGCCAGCTGGAAGCCTCCACTCCCAGAGGCTTCCAGCTGGCCTCTCATTTCCCAGAAGATTGCTGGCTGCGACTATTTGCTAAGCAGCGTGAGAAAGCATTCCTGTAGAGCCAGCATGTCTGGGGTTCAGACCCAGTTCTACCACTAATTCTTGGTCACCCATTCCTTTCTCTATGGTAAGCCAGTTTCCCCATTGTCAAAATGCTGATGTGGCCTAACTTAGTGACTTGCAGCTGTGTGACACTCCACAGAGGTGGGAGGAGATGGAGAGGGCATCACCCTTCCATGGGTGTATTGACTAGGCTCTGCCACTTACCTCTGCCTTACACATTGAGGTTTGTGTTTTAAAGCGTTGTTGTTGCTAACCCCTGAGCTGCAGCCACCCTCTCCCTCTGCCCTTCATTGTTTCCCTGCCCTCCCCTAGGCTTGTACATGTCCATCCCTCACTGGTCCCATATCTCCCCAGGTTTGTAGCCCTGCACTCCTACTCAGCCCATGGGCCTGATGAGCTGGACCTGCAGAAGGGAGAGGGTGTAAGGGTCCTGGGGAAGCACCAGGACGGCTGGCTCAGGGGCGTCTCATTGGTCACCGGGCGAGTCGGCATCTTCCCCAACAACTACGTCAGCCCCATGTTCAGGTGCGTCCCCTCCAATCTCAGGCATCAGGATGTTGGGTCATTCAGGCCAGGGCCATCTGTGAGTTGAATTGCTGAAGGACTCAATGTTCTTTGAGAGTGTGGGGTCAGAAATAGCTTTTGCTCTAGTACCTGCCTAACACTCTAATTTCTTTTTAAATAGCCAAAATAGTTACCTTTTTTATAGTTCTTCACAGTTTATAAACACTTTCAAGTTTTTTTTACTCCTTGACTATGCCTTAAAGGATTAAAGTATCCTGTAAAGTAGATATTGTTTTATAGATGAGGAAATTGATGGAGAGTTAAGCAACCTGCCCAAGAACTAGATTTCTGGTTTTCTATACAAACCCCCAAATCCCACTTAACATCCTCCAAACCCCCAAAATCCCACTTCACATCCTCCACCTCCATCTAGTGGCGGAATGGAGAACTGTGAAGGTTGGATGACCACCCAGAGTACCTCTGCCAACTTCCCAGAATGCTGGGTAGGAGCAGTGTCCATGAACTCAGACCACTACCTGTCCATACGTACCCCAGGTAAAACATTAGTTACCCTGCAGGTCTTCTTCCCAAACAGTTCCTTCCCAACCTTCTTCATTCTCTGGCATACCTGTTGGTTTCACTGGCCCCCAATTTGTCCAGCCACCTCATGCTGCAACCACATTGCACACAAACCCCCAAACTATCCCCAACTCCTCCTACCCTCACCCCCAGCAGCCCAGGCAAAGCCATGGGCTGTGAGGCCATCAGCACGCATCAAGTGCTGTCTCTGTGACATATCAGAGAGTCATATTGTAAGGAAAGTGCTACTCTCGCTGTCCTCCCTGGGCTCACTCCTGCAGCCATATCTTCCATTTGGGGGACCTTCATGGAGATGAGGCACTGAGTCCAGAGGAGGACAGCAGGGATGGTGAGGCAACTGAAATCCACGTCACAGAAAAAAAACTGATAAACTGGGGTTATTTTTTTTTTAAGCTGTAGAAAGAAGGGACAGAAGGACCATCACTGACTGGGTAAACCAAGAAATAGATTTATTCCATGAAGGGGAAGTGAGCCAATGGCTACAACTTAGAATGGTTTGGTTCCATAAAAGGCTACACTTTCTAACTCATAGATTTTTCCATCAGGCTAGCTGGTGAGGTGGGGGACCCCCTTTCTAGGAAGAGGACAGGCAAAGTCTGGGTTCCCATAGGTCCAGGCTTATAGGAAAAAGATGGGCAGAAAGTTGGAGCAGAAGATGATAGTTGATCCCTTCCTGGGAGGTTCTCAGAATCTGTTAGAAAATTGCAAAATCTCCAAAAGCAAACTAAGGTGTCTGTGACTGATACTTTAATTCATTTATTCAGCAAATATTTACTGAGCACTGACACATGTCAGTCACCTGTCTAGACCCTGGAGAAATGCCAGGGAACAAAATACACAAAACCCCTGCCCCCAGAAGATGACATTCTAGTGGGACAGACAGACAAAAAAAAAACAAGATATATAAGTAATGTAGATGGTGTTAGATAAGAGCTAAGAAAAATCAGGAAAGGGAGATAGAATTTGTGTGGGGGTGATTAAAGTTCTAACAGGTTGGTCAGGGAGGTGAACCATGTGGATCTCCAAAGGGCATGTATTTCAGGCCAAAGGAACAAGTTTCTGAGCAAAGGCCCTGGGGTAGGAGTACATCTGACATGAAGGCCAGTAGGGCTGGATTAAAGCCAGTGGGCAGTAGCTTGGTAGGAGATGAGGTCAGAATGGTAACAAGGGTCAGATCTTGGAGAATTTCCTAGGTCATAATGAGGAATTTGACTTTAACCCTGTTGCAGGGTATGAGCAGAGGCATGACATGATCTAACTTCAATCTGAACCAGAATCCTTCTAGTTGCTAGGCTGAGAATAAACTGTTGGGAGGAAATGCTAGAGGCAGAGAGATGAGCTAAGGGAACACTGTCATTATCCAGGGGAGAGGTGATGGTGAATTGAGCCATGGTGTGAACCATAGAGGGAGGGAGACATGATTAAATCCTGCTTATACTCCGAAAGTAGAGACAACAGTGTTTTCTGACAGATCCAATATCGAGCATGAAAGAATAGAGGATTCAAGGGGAGTCCAAGTTCTTTGCCCTGAGTCCCTGGAAGATAGAGTTGCCTTCTACCGAGATGGAAGTGAAAACCAAAACAGGAACAGATTTTGGGGGACATCGAGGAAAGCAAAAATTTTCGAGGAAAGCAGATTAAGTCTCAGATGCCTGTTAGTAATCCTAGTGAAGGTGCTGGTTAAGTCCAGCATTTAAGAAAGAGAGCCAGGCTCCAGGCAGCATTTAAAGCCCTAATGCTAGATGAAATCACTGTGGTAGGGTCAGGTGTAGTGTAGAGAAGGGCAGTGAGCTGGGAGCTAAAATCTTCCAGGAATGAGAGGAGAGACCTAAGGAGAAATGATGCTAGAGTCTGATGACAGGAATCAAAGCTGGCAGGTATGGAAGAGGTGGGACAATGGTCTAAAAGTGACAATGAGGAGCTAAGAGGATGCCTACTATAACTCACGAACAGTTTCTTTTGTGGGATCCAACATGAGTTCCTAGGGGCATGCCTACTACTAGGGCATTTGCTTATTCACCACACCTTAGCTCAAAGTCCTGCTTATGCCATGAAAGAACAATTAGAATAAAAGTGTCCGTGTAATTTATTATCCAAACTGGCGCACTAGGCAAGTGTCCCTAGATAAGAGAGGGATGCTCAGTACAGCAGGTGTAAACAGACTTTCCTGGGGTCATCAGGACCTGTGGTCACCATGACTAGAATACACATGGAATTCCCTTCCAGTGTACTCCAGTTTCAGCTTCCCTTTCTCTCCCCCTGTTGTAGTCTCCAGCACGACAAATATGTAGACTCACACCCTCCTGTATGGCTGCATGCCTGACAGTGGGTGGAGTTTCAGCACCATAAACTGCCACTGAGTTCATCTCCCCTACCCCCAGCTCATAGGAATCTGAACACATGCGTATAGTGAGGTGCTGCGTATGCTGCTGGGTATTTTTGCTTCTGGAGAACCAGCATTTCCAAGAACAAGTCCCTGTCACAATATATTCTCCTGAGGGCTCTTAGGTGACAGAGGATCAATGCTTTCTGTGTGTGGACGTTTTCCCTGATGGCCTCCCTGATTCAGAGAAAGTTCCTGTCCCCATTAATCTTGGGTGTGTCCAAACTGTCTATGTGGTGGCAGCTCACCCTTGTTCTTAACCAGCCTTTCCACTGTGAGAGGGTTAACTCCTCCCACTTCTTAGGGCTGCATGATGCTGTTTTTTGTCAGCGAGGTTGTGTTAAAACTCAATGGACTGGGCTGGACATGTGTTTCTGCTCGTTGGTTCTGTGTGTTAAGTTCCCTCCCCACCCCCCCAAGTTTCCTGTTTGCAACTCTGCACTGGCACCAGCCCCCTTGCTGTACAGCACAGCCTTTTATAAACAGCCAGGGCTCAAAGGGGTGAGGTGACCCTGGACATGTGCACCAGGCTCTCCTTAACACTGTCTTCTAATGAATTGAGCCAGCCAGAATTTTGGGACTAGCTGTGGGTAGACCAGATTTGATGAAAATGTCAGGGTTTTGGTTTAAGATTCAGCAAGTGAGCCTTTTAATTACCAAAAGAAGACAAGGCCACTGTGCTGTCCAGAGCTCCAGCCCTCTGTGCTAGATGGTGCTGCCACCTGTGCACCTGTGTTGACACAACTGAAGCTCTGCCACTGGGACAAGTTTCCCCAGTCCCTAGAGGCAGCCATGGGCTCAGGCTGTGCAGACTGCTTGTCACATTTTCACACAAACCCCTTCATAACAGCCCAAACATCCCTTTAGGCTTCCTCCTTCTGCACAATCTTGGTGGGAGGCAGAAGGTTCCTCCCTTTTCAGATTGAAGAAACCAACTCCTCTTCCTCCTCCTCCTTCTCAACCCATCACTACAACTAAGGGACAGGCTCCCCCAAGCTAACACTGCCTCTTTGGACTTGGAAACCTGAACAAGGAAGGAAAGAAAGTGGACCAAGTTGAAGACCTCTCCTGGAAAGAACACAAACAGGAGCATCTGATCGGACACTTCCCACCTCAGAGTCCTCAGCAGCCTCCCTTGGACCTGTTTTCAAGCCTTTCCCACCCCTCCAGTGCCCCCCATAAACCCCCTTCCACCTAGTTAGCCAGGATATTTCTCTTTTTTGCAACCTTCACCCGACACATGTCCTCCTGGTGACTATGGGCCACCACTCATTTTCCTTGAACCTTCTACACAGAATGACATAAAAATTGTCAAGGGCCAAGCTCCTACCTTACTGGGTGGCTGCTGCCACCTGAGCAAGTTCTGAAGGACTCATGGCACAGATAGAAAAGGGGACACAGGAGCCTGCACACCCAAAGCAATAAAGCAAATCAGAGTCAACACAAGGGCTCTTTGTACTCAAGCCCAAATGTCTTTCGGCCTTTCTGTCTAGAAAACAGGCATCATGATGTCTGCGGATCTGGGGTGTTGGGGATTAATTACTATATGTGAGCAAAGTACTTTGATGTTAGAAGAAAGTGTTAGAGAAGTGCTGAGCTTCTTGCCAGAAGACATAGAGGGACTCTGTGTTAGATGGAGGACTTGGGATTTTGGAGTTTCTGGAATCCAGCCGAGTGCTGTGCTAGAAAAATGAGGTCACACCTCAGCCGGTAAACAGTCATTCAAAGACAGGACTGGTGGAATAAAGCTGGCTTGGGCCTGATTAACTGTATTTTTGTCCTTGCTGCTGCTGGAAACAGTTCTGGAACCCTTCTTTCCTGTTTACAACCAATTTTGCCACATTCAGCACCTTCAGGCCTCAATTCAAAAGACAAGTAGGTGCAGACTCTGTTGTGGAAGCCTGTGCTAGGGTCTTTCTCCACCTCCCAGCCCTCCCCTCCATTGTAGTCGATACTCTTCCCGGTGGGCAGCCTGCTCCCCTTCACTGACCATGCTACCAGGGACCAGAGGTGGGTTGGTGGCTGCAGGCAAGGTCCCCTTGCTGCCAAGTCCCCTCAGCTCCTGGCACACCAGGCTGCATACCTGTCTTGGGCAGGGTTGGACACATTAAATGATGCCTTATTCATCTTTGTACAACACTGGCTGACTGATTATTAAACTGCATGTCAGTCTTTTAAGCAAAAAAAGAGAGACAAAGAGAAAAATAAGAGGAAATTACCTAAAGAGAAACCTGGAGGAATTGACAGGCAGGAAACCAGGAGGGAGGGCATCTCTGTGCTGGGGGCCAAGGGCAAGTTGGTTATTCCCAGGTAATTAGCTGAGGTTATTTAATCAACAGAGTGACAAGGTGATTGATGGACTGCTTCATAGGGGCTCTGATGTTGGGTTAGGATTGCTACAGGGCAAGAAATGCATGCAGAACAACATCCATTCCCCATAGGGTTTAGGGACTCTCAGTCTGGGAACAATAAACAAGGGACTGCTTGCTATTTTCTAAAACTTCAATACTAGTCTTCAAAATCAGATCCCAAGACAGAAGAATGAGTGACTTACGGAGGCACATGTAAGGCTTACCCACTACATTAGTTTCTTTTAAGCAGTTTGAAGGGTTTTCCTTGCCAGCAAATGATGAACAGCCTAACTAGCTAGAAGGTAGTGTATCTCAGTGGTAAGGGCACAGATGATATAGCTCAGTGGTAGAGCAGAGAGCCAGCCTGGACCTGGGTTCAAAAGCCTAGTCATTGCCTGGGCAAGTAACTGTAAATCTCCTTTTTTTTTTACATCTATAAAATGGTGGCACTAATGGTAACCTACCTCACAAGGCTGCTGTAAAGAACACATGAGATAACGTGGACAAAGCACTTGCCTTTGCCTGGTATGCGGTAACTACTCATATGTGTTAGCCAGAATGACTCACATCAGTGCCAAAAGCATCATGGCATCTGTTCAGCAAACATTTATTAATAATTAGACATGCAAAACACCTAAGGTAAATCATATAAAATCTATGCCTCCAAACAGTTTGGAATCTAGTAGAAAAGTCACTGAATGAACAAGGACTTAGCCCTGCAAAAAGTGTGGTAAATAGATAAAAGACCTTGTGCTCTAAACTCAAGGGCTGAAGGGACAGGGGGTGAGGAGCAATCAAGCTGGAGTGAAAGCTGACAAAATTCACATCTTCCAGTTGGTCCAGGCCCTCAGGATGCGAGCCCCTGCCTTCCCTTCAGCACATGCACAGGTGCCAAGGTATGGAAATGAGGCCTGCTAGGCAAAAGCGTATTTATGGGTAGGAACAGGGTCAGGAACAGCCATAGCTGCTATACGGTTGGGAGCTGATAGCTTTTTTTAAAAAAAAAGGACCCTTCACTAACCACTTGCATCTTCCATTTCTTTTTGAAAACACATGTCTACAACCAGAAAGCCATCTAGTTTCCCCAATTCCCGGTGCCCTGGTCTCTACACCACATGGATGGTATCGACCTCCTCTGTGTCCTCCCAAGGCAGCTTTGCAGAAGGTGATCCCCGACAGAGCCATCCCTTCAAGTCTGTCTTTGTACCCACCACCATTGTCAACCCCGTGAGGAACACAGCCGGCCTGGGGACAGCAGGACAGGGCTCTCTTCGGAAAGGGTGGAACAGCATGAGAAAGAGTAAGTGGTGGCAGAGAGGTATGTGCCTAGAGCTAAGTGATGGGGGGTCTGACCCCGGGGTGAAGGATTTATTACAATTCCCAAGTACTAAGTTGTTTTACTAGATGACACCTGGCCTATTCAAGGTTACTGCCCTCTGGTCACTTCCTACATGCATGTTGATTGACTGGGATGATGGCAGCCCTGAATGCCAACATGTAATTAGCACACAGCCAGGGTGGATGCTGGCTCTTATTAAGATGGAACAACCAAAGCAGTTGCTGGATCAGTGCTTCTCAAACTATGTTTCAGGGAACCCCTCAGGGGGTGCCAAAAGGGTAGTAAGGGGGGAAGGAAGAAAAAAGAGTAAAAAGTCAATGCTCAGAGCCCTTGAATCCCACTTTGTTATTTAACCAATACACACACAAGGGTAAAAAAAAAAAAAAAAAAGGGAATTATATTATACAAAAGTAAGTTTTATCATATCCTTAACTTCCAGTCTCAAGTTCTCTCCATGTACATATATACCTGCTAATGATACTCACTGCACTGTTCTGTACCTTGCTTTTATTTTTACCTATATAGCAGCAATCTGCATACATGGCAGTAATACAAATCTTTCCTCTTAAAAGCTGTTTTTATCTACATAAGACTTCATTTTCAGGGATTTTTAAAGTGTTTGAAACCCATTTTTCCACAAACAGCAAGGTTTTGTATTGATTTATATATCTCTCTAGAAGAAGACAATGAGCCAAGCAAAGTAAACTTGATTCATTCTGCATCCTCTGATTTCAACTAGGCTCTGCTATATTTTTTTAATTATATTTTATTGATTATGCTATTACAGTTGCCCCATTTCTCCCCCATCATTCCCCTCCACCCTGCACACCCCCCCACCCACATTCCCCCCTTTAGTTCATGTCCATGTTTGATAAGTTCTTTAGCTTCTACTTTGCCCACACTATTCTTGCCCTACCCCTGTCTATTTTCTGCCCACTGTTTATGCTACTTATTCT
>PVKU01015366.1:0-18582 GCA_004027475.1 Anoura caudifer | reverse complement strand
TCAAGTTAAAGGAGTTCATCATTACCAAGCTCTTATTGCATGAAATGTCAAAGGGACTTGATCTAAGAAAAAGAAGATCCAAACTATGAATGGTAAAATGACAACAAACTCACAACCATCAACAACTGAACCTAAAAACAAAAACAAACTAAGCAAACAACTGGAACAGGAAGTGAATCACAGAAATGGAGATCACAGGGAGGGTTATCAGCAGGAAGGGGGAAGAATGGGGGGAAAGGTACAGGGAACAAGAAGCATAACAGGTAGGCACAAAATAGAGAGGGGGAGGTTTAGAATAGTATAGGAAATGGAGAAGCCAAAGAACTTATATGTATGACCCATGGACTTGAACTAAGGAGGGGCCTGGAATGCTGGAGGGTGGCAGGGTACAGGATGGAGAGGGATAAATGGGAGAAAAAAAATGGCACAACTATAATAATGTAATCAATAAAATATATTTAAAATAAAGATATGGGCAAAGGACTTAAATAAACATTTCTCCACAGAAGATATACAAATGGCCAGCAAGTATGTGTACAGATGCTCAATATAACTAATCATTCAAGGAAATGCAAATCAAAACCACACTGAGTTATCAACTCACACCATTTGGATGGCCACTATGAAAAAAAAGTTCTGGCAAGGATGTGTAAAGATTGGAAACCTTGTATATTATTTGTGGGAATGACACAGCTGCTAAGAAAATGGTATGGAGGTACTTCAAAGATTAAAAATAGAATTACTACATGATTCAGCAATACCACTTATTGGTATTCATCCAAAAGAACTGAAAACAGGAACTCAAAGAGCTATTTGCACACCCAAAATCATTAAAGCCTTATTTACAATAGCCAGTAGGTGGAAGCATTCATCAACAAAGAAAATATGTATATGAAGAGTGGAATATTATTCATCCTTGAAAAAAGAAGGAAATCCTGTCATATGCTACAACACGAGGGAACCTTGAGGACCTTATGCTAAGTGAAATAAGCCCATCACAAAAACAAATACTGCATAATTCCACTTATATAAGGTATATAAGGTAGTCACACTCAGAAATAGAAAAGAGAATACAGTTACCAGGGGCTGCGGGGAGGGCGGGGCAGGAGGGGTCGGAGTGAGGAGGACGGGGGAGTTTGAATGAAGTGTTTCAGCTTTGCAAGATGAAAAATTGTAGAGATCTGTTACACAACCATGTGCAAAGAGTTAACACTACTGTACCGGATACTTAAAAATGGCTAAGCGGGTAAATTTTATGGTATGTGTTTTTCACAATTAGACAAGCAAGAATAGAGATAAAAAGAAAAGAATCCATAACATATAGCACAATAAACCTAGGAAGAGAGGCTAAGATTGGTTTTGAGGGGTCCTTTAATGCCATGCTAAGGCTATGAATGAACTTCATTAACAAACAATTTAGAGAATGGGGAAAAATGGGTTCTCTAAACCAAATATTTAATGATTACTCTGAGTCTAGCACTACACTAGGCACATCACATCCATCATCTCATTTAATCTTCCAATAAGCCTGCAAATGAGTACAAAATAAAATATGAAGTGGGTAAAAGTGGCAATAAGGATACCACCCACGAGAATAGTACAGTAACGCTGGCAGGAGACAACAACAGTGATATAATTTACCAGTGCCACAGGCAGAATGAACCCCTTCCCTGGGGAAAAAAAGAGTCTTCAACATTTTCCTGGACCAGGAAATTTGCCCAAGAGGAAAATTTTGAGTTTTTGGTTTGTTCTATATACTTTTTAATGGTAACATGGTTATATAACCCAGCAATTGTGCTTCTTGGTATTTACACAAATGAGATGAAAACTTATGTCCACAGAAAAACCTGCACATGAATGTTTATTATAGCAGCTTTATTCATAATCACCAAAACCTGGAAGCAGCCACTAAGTCCTGTGGTACGTCCACACAATGGAATACTATTCATCTCCAAAAATACACTATCAAGCCACAAAAAGACAAGGAGGAAACTCAAATGCATATTAGTAAATGAAAGAAGCCAATATGAAAAGGCTGCATATTATACGATTCCAGCTATATGACATTCTGGAAAAGGCAAAACTATGGGAGACTATAAAGGACAACTGATTGTCAGGGGTTTAGGGGAAAGGTGGGATGAAAAGGTGGCACACAGAGGGATTTCAGGGCAGTGAAACTATTTTGCATGATACTTTAAGTTTGGAAATGTCACTATACATTTGCCAAAACCCACAGAATAGACAATATCAAGAGTGAACTCTAATGTAAACTGTGGACTTTGACTAATAATGTGTCAATGTTGATTCACCATTAGTAACAAATATATCACTTTGTTGGGGGATGTTCATGGTGGGGAGGCTGGGGGAGGGAAAATGAGAAAGTTATCTGGGAACTCAGTACTTCCACTTAATTTTGCTGTGAACCTATTATGTTTCTAAAATATAAAGCCTATTAATTTTTTAAATGGTAACATATCTATTTTGTAATGTAACTGAGATTTTATCATATTTATTTCAATGCTTGAAAAAGAAAGCATGTTATTTCAGGAAATCTAATAAGTAAATTTTAATTTTATTTTATTGGATATGAAATGTTTTAAACTCCCATTCAGCTACTTTTACCAAAAATAACCACGAATCTAGAAGAAAAAAATAATGTATAGTACTTCACAGACTGAATCAGTACTCTATACATAGTTTTGGCTAATTGAATAACTAGAAGCTTAATTAACAAGCTTTATTCCAAGCTACTTTATTTGCTTATTCTTTCCACTGTTTAAATAACAAAAGTACACTTTAAGGTAGAACGAACATCCTTGTAAGAACTCTGTTCCATAAATCCAAATTATAAAACACTTCAGAAAGACTGGAATTTTCTGTGAATCTATATTTATTAAAAAGAATCTTTCAAAGCTTATAGGAGAGAGACCAATGATAGTAATGTAATAAGAGGTTAATGTTGTAAAACATAAATATCTAGGATTTATTTCTCTTCCACAGTTATGAATGAATAAATAACACATCAATGACTAAAATGAACTGAAGTTACCAAATACTTTATTAACTCCCTCCATATTAATGTGAGCTTTAATGGAATAGTATCCTCTGCATCAAATTGATCAAGATACCTGATTTTAATCTCTAGATTAATGTTTTAGATTTACAGTGCCAGATGCCTAATATGCTTAGAAATAGTCATAATTTAAGCATTTCAAGACAACTCTCCAGCATGACTTTTATTGTCAAGGGCTGGCAAACATGGGAAGGAAGGAAAAGGAGGTTGTGTTTAATACAAGAGAAGGCAAAGCAAAGGAATCAGGTGACTTCCAGCCAAGATGGAGGCATAGCTGGACATGCTGTGCCTCCTCTCACAACCAAGATTAAGGACAACAAAAATACAGAACAAAAAAAAGAAAACCCAAACAGGACAAAGAGAAAACTGAGAAGTGTGGGAATCCGACAACATTCACCCAGACTGGTAAGAGGGACAGAGTCTGCGGCTGCGGCCCGGGTAGTTGGGTCGCAGCAGGATAAGCCGGTGTCCCAGGCATGTGGTCACTCCAGGCGCACAGACAGTGGTGTTGCCAAACGCCACACTCATTCCCGCACAGATAAACCAGGTGAAAATGGGCAGCACACTGCGCGACGCAGGGCCCCAGCACCAGGAAGTGAAGCCTAAGCACCCATTGAAAATACTTGTAGGGGCTGAGGTGCCGAGAGAGAGAGAGTCCCAGCCTCCCAGGAGAGTTCGTTGGTGAGACCCACAGGGTCCTGGAGCATGTGCAGACCCACCCACCTGGAAGTCAGCACCAGAGGGGCCCAATTTGATAGGGGAAAGAGACTGAGGGACTAGAAGCTTCAAGAGAACACGAAGCAAGCACCACTGTTCCCTCTTAGACCCCACCCCCATATCCTGCATCACAACCCAGCAACCTGGCTGCCACACCCCAGGGGAATGCCTAAGGCTTCGTCCCTCATTGCGTAGCAGCCATGACCACACAAAAACAGAAATATCAAAACCAAGGATGGCTCAGATGGGAGAGCAGACCAGGGCCCGGAGCTGATTCATCTGAGTGACCAGGAGGTAGCCAACCTATCAGATGCAGAGCTCATAGCACTGGTAGCCAATCTATCAGAAGCACAGTTCAAAACTCTGGTGATTAGGAAGCTCACAGAACTGGTTGATTTTGGTCACAAATTAGAGGAACAAATGAAGGCTACAACAAGTGAAATGAAGAAAAATGCACAGGGAACCAATAGTGATGGGAGGAAAACTGAGACTCAAATCAATGCAGTGGACCAGAAGGAAGAAAGAAACAACCAAACAGAAAAGAATGAAGAAACAAGAATTCAAAAAAAATGAGGAGGCTTAGGAACCTCCAGGACATCTTTAAATGTCCCAACATCTGAATTATAAGGGTACCAGAAGGGGAAGGGGAAGAGCACAAGTGGAAAAGTTATTTGAACAAATAATAAAGGAGAACTTCCCCAATCTGGCAAAGGAAATAGACTTCCAGGAAGCTCAGAGAGTCCCAAAGAAGTTGGACCCAAGGAGGAACACACCAAGGCACATCAGAATTCCATTAGCCAAGATTAAAATGAAGAAGAGAATTCTAGAAGCAGCAAGGGATAAGGGGACAGTCACCTACAAAGGAGTTCCCATTGGACTGTCAGCTGATTTCTCAAAAGAGACCTTACAGGCAAGAAGGGGCTGGAAAGAAGTATTCCAAGTCATGAAAGTCAAGAACCTACATCCAAGATTGCTCTACCCAGCGAAGCTGTCATTTAGAATGGAAGGGCAGATAAAGTGCTTCTCAGATAAGGTCAAGTTAAAGGAGTTCATCATCACCAAGCCCTTACTATATGAAATGTTAAAGGGATTTATCTAAGAAAAAGAAGACAAAAAAATAGGACAGGAAAAAGACAGCAAACTCACAGATATTAACAACCACACCTAAAACAAAAGTGAACTAAGCAAACAGCTAGACCAGGAGCAGGAACACAGAAATGGAGATCACATGGAGGGTTTGCAACAGGGGAGTGGGAGGAGGACAGAGGGCGAAAAGGTACAGAGAATAAGTAGCAATGACGGTGGGTAGAAAATAGACAGGGGGAGGGCAAGAATAGTGTGGGAAAAGTAGAAGCTAAAGAACTTATAAAACAAGGTCATGAACTAAAGGGGAAAATGTGGGGGGAGGGGTGTGAAGGGTGGAGGGGAATGATGGGGGAGAAATGGGACAAATGCAATAGCATAATCAATAAAATGTAATTAAAGAAAAGAGAAGGCAGAGCAAAAAATAAAAAGAGTCCAACAGAAGAAAGAAAAGGGAACATTGTTATTAACAAAAGTCCTGAGAAGAGGAAATAATAATAATAATAATAATTAATGTGGCATGACACACAGCATTAAATTAGTTTCATGTATATCTGACTATAATTTTCAATCTTTCATGCTACACCATTATTTTATAACCAGAAAAAATGGAGAGAGAGCAAAAGATGCCAATGGTAAGATGAATCTAATTAACACTTTGCATGCAATTTGGTTAGCTAGAGGACAAGTGTTTGAATAAAATGCATGTACTAACGACAGCTAACCCTGTTTATCCTCATTTTTCCGTTCCACTGTTTTATAAACCATAGGCTCTCTGTATCTTATTCACATAATTAACTTTCAACTAAAACACATATACATAAACACACAGAAATGAGAGTACTCTTCTACCTTCTCTGTTCTCAGGCAAAATACCAGGAGAAAAGCACCTTTGCTGTTACAAAAGAATATAGTTCTTTTACATTATTTCAGCTAATCAACAGTAACTAATTTTAAAAATCATTCAACTTTTAATTATCCTTTCCTTTAAAAATTCAGTCTCTAAATTAGAAATAACTTGAAAGAGCTCACAATCTTCAAATACTAGAGCCATCACAAATATCAGCAAAATAAAATTCTCCTTTTTCTCAAAACAACTCTATTCATTTAAGACACATATGAAGAAAACAAAAACAAAACAAGAAAAAAAAGAACTTTCCACTTCACCTGTTTCAATTTGTTTTCACTACATGGGGAAGTTTTTAAAATATAGATTTTGTTTGTTGATGTTTTTAGTCTTACTTATATCCCACCCCATTCCAAAACAAACATACAGTATAAGACTTTTTTTAAGAGAGAGGACATAAAGGGTCTGAGGGAAGTGGAAAAATAGGTAGGAAAGTTATGAAGTAAAGGGGGGATGCCAGAAGGTGGTCCACATGCAAAATGTAAGTTAAAATATTCTTCATCCCTTAACCAAGGAATCTGTACATTCGGCTACGAGCTTTATACCAAAGCAAAAGAAAAAACTAAGAATAGTTTTTAGGTTAAGGAACTCTCACTCAAATGCTCAATTTTGTCATATAAGACAAGTGAGTCTGTGGGCTCAATAGTTGTGTCAAAATTCCCAAGAGATTCAAGAACATAAAACAGAGACAAACTTGAGGCACAAACTGTACAGAGATGTTGCTGCCTAAGCAATGCTAAGAAGCTGCTATACAAGTTGTTCTTCCCTAATAAATAATACATATGTGCTGCAGGGAAATAGACCCTCAATTAATATGGATGGGGAAAGGTAATTTCTGTCTAGTGATTACTTACATTCGATTTAGAATTTCTGGCAATTGCAAACACAGTCTGTTCAGCTGGGGACCTTTTACAAAAGTGAACTGCTAGTTTCACATAAATTGCCTTAGACAGAGGTTTCTATTGGAATAACATCAAGAGTCAGTTGTCCGGATCAGTTTAATGCTGGGAGTTTGTTTCTGAATGTTTTAAAAACTGATTTGTCTACCAGATCACATAATGTAAACCAACAGGTTAATACAGCCAATACTCCTCCTTATGAGTATTTAAAATTATACCATATTTCATGAACTGTAAGATGTCACCAATGGTGCCATTATTTTACATACCACCAAAAAGAAATCACCAACACAGTTTATCAAGCTACAGGATACAATTGATTGCAAGAAACATCCAGATTATGGAGATGTTAAAATAAAAAGTGGGTATTAGAAAAATGTACACGAAACATGTTCCTTTCAGCAACATGAGCCAGCCTGCTGTCCATCCAACAACCTTTGGTATTGGCACCTCCTCTTACCTTCTTCTCCAACCTGTGCCTTATCTACTGTTAGTCATCCCCACCTCTTCTCTCGTTGGTCTTCTCATCAACCTGTCTCCGCTTCCTACCCGGTATTCTTTCCATCTCTTTTTCATATTACTACTTATGTCTTTTCCTCATCTGTGCATATTCAAATATGAGAAAGAATGCTCAGCAGAGGGATATGTGTTCATAAAATTAGCCTCTTCAATGGACACCAACTCTTTTTCTCTTTTTGCTGGACAAGTATATAACAGCCACAAAATGACTAGGTAATCCACCATAGAGTCAAATTCGGGCAACTTGAAACTTCACCATCCATGCTGCCCACCCCACAAACTAATCAAGGTCATTTAGGAAAATTTTTTTTTATTTTTTAAAAATAGTGACCCAGCCCTGGCTGGTGTGGCTTAGCTGGTTGAAACATCATCCCATAACCAAAAGGCTGCGGGTTTGATTCCTAGCCAAGGCACATACTTAGGTTGTGGATTCCAAGAGGAGGTAAGTATAATCCTCACTAGGGGCGTGTACACAAGGCAACCAATTGATGCTTCTCTTTTGCATTGATGTCTGTCTGTCTGTCTGTCTCTCTCTCTCCCTTGTCTTTGGAACAAGCAATGAAAAAGTGTTCTTGGGTAAAGACAAAAAAAAAAAAGTACCCCAAAGGCAAAATTCCCTTTGATGTTTGACACAAAGTTCTGCTTCCAGAAAATTCTACATATTTCATAATTTTAAAGTCAACTAGAATTTAGAATTGAGATCTACATCTCCATTTGTTCCAAAATCATATCACCCAGCCACTCTGGAGATATTAAGACAGGTAATATTTTAGTCATACTTTAACCTCTCCTTAAATATGACCAGCTCAGGCAATTTACCAAACACCAAATAGCACTCTTTTCCTGGCTGGTATAGCTCAGTGGATTGAGTGTGGGCTTGTGAACAAAAGGGTTGAGATTTGATTCCCAGTAGGGCACATGCCTGGGTTATAGGCCAGGTCCCCAGCAAGGGCGTGAGAGAGACAACCACACAATGATGTTTCTCTCCATCTCTTTCTCGTCCCTTCCCCTCTCTCTAAAAATAAATAAATAAAATCTTTAAAAAAACATTCTTTTATCTTCAATTGTTGAATAAAGCTTAACTGCTTTAAAAGTTATTTTCTAAAAATGAACAGCAAACTAAGTTGTAACAGCCCTACATAAAAGCTTAAAGGTTCAAGATTTGTTATAAAGATTTTGGGAATTAAACAAACTGTAGGGAATGCCTCTATCACATGCTATGGACAAAGAAATATGTTTGGTTTTTCCCATGGAGTAGTTCTAGTAGCACTTAGTTATTTTTAATTTCATTCCAAACAATTTTGTTAGATTGTTGTGACAGCTGTCACATCAGCATACATTTAAAAAAAAATCAAAATTGGTGAATTTTTGTGTAGCCATTCTAATATTGATGATGGAAGAAAATAAGCAATATTTTCAGCATATTATGCTTTATTATTTCAAAAAAGGTAAAAACAACTAAAATGCAAAAAAAAAAAAAGATTTGTGCAGTGTATGGAGAAGGTGCTGTGACTGATCAAATGTGTCAAAAGTAGTTTGCGAAGTTTTGTGCTGGAGATTTCTCCATGGACAGGTAGACCAGTTAAAGCTGACAGCAATCAAATTGAAATATTAATTGAGAACAATCAACATTATATGATGTGGGAGACAGCTGGCATACTCAAAATATCAAAATCAACAGAGTTATTGGTGGAAATGAAAAACGTGTCTTTATTTTATGGAAAAAACCATATGGACTTTTTGGCCAACCCAATAAATAGAATCTAGTCTGGGGCTTTGTGTCTACAGGGATATCTCCCCTTTAAGAAAGATTTTATATATATATGTAAGAAAACAAATGTTAAGATATTAATCCATTCTGTCTGAGGGTATAGATGGGGGTGGGAGTTGAGCCAGAAGGGGAGAATACCTAGAGAGGAGAACATCTGAAGTGAGTGAAGAATACAATGCCTTTGCCACTATGGAAGTAGGGGAGTGACATTCCAAGTTGGAGATAAGACTAAATGGGGATTTTATTTTCCCCCTTATACTATACCTGTCACACATCAAAAACAACTAGATGTAACTCCCAAAGATACACTAAGGTAAGAGGAAATTAGATTAAAAAAAAAGGACTTAAAAATGATGGATAAATCATGTTTCAATGAGTGAATTCCTTTACTTCCCTAATAACACTACCAAGAAAAAAGGCCTACAAAGCCAAGGGAAGCTGTTCCTTCAATACCGTATGCAGCCTGTATATTCAATTCTGCACTTCTGTGGGATCTGTAGTGGGCCTTAGATGCTTTGGGAAGAAACCTCTGTGGGCAAGAGTTTTGGTCTCAGCTACAGGACTGAGGTGTAAGGACTAACCTTGACAAGGGAAGCAAAGGAATTCCTAAGGGTAGAAACAAGAAGAAATCATAAATTCACAAGAATAAACACTATAGCCAGAATTTTCTCTGTAGTTACTGGCCAATCCTTAGGGGACAAAAGTTAAGGTTTGAATGGACTACTTCCAAGGATAACAAGAGGCTACCTCAGGCCCTACCATGGAGACAGATTAGATTATCAGCACTTGTATAAATATGTCAAAACTCCCCAAATGGCTGCATCCTCAAGTGGGTGATGGAAAAAAACTCATTCTGCAGAAGGAGATTGATAGGAAGAAGGGTCTTTATTGCCTTTTGGCTCATGATAGAACAGTTAAACAGACACATGTCTCCGCTATAAATTCTTAACTATAAGTAAGTCTGCACTCCTGTAGAGCTAGAATTCAAACTAGTGAGTGGCCTCAAAAACTAAGGTAAAAAATTTACTTAAAAGTAGGTGATACCCCTAGACACTCAAATTATCTCTGAAAAAAAAAATCTGAATCAGAGCCTCAAAAAATTACAACAAATAAAGTTCCAAAGACCATGAGCTCACAATTTCAAAAAAAAAAAAAAGAAAAAAGAAAGAAAGAAAGAAAGAAAGAAAGAAAGAAAGAAGAAAATCACAAGAAACAAGCACCTATGAGTAGAGTCAATGACTAGCAAATATGGAAGTAGACTAACAAAGACTGCAGAAAACAGAATTATCTGATGCTAACACACAGTAGGAAATAAGTATTTTTTTGTATGCTTGAAGAAAAAACTAGAAAAGTATGATGCAGAAATAGGTCTGACCAGGCAGACTTGAAAATAGACAACATATATTACCTATGGACTTTAAATATGAAAGACAAGCTTCTGTACAGAAAATGATCCAATGTTTGTTTTTCCATGAGGTAGGGTTAGAAAGATATAGTAAAATAAACAAGCAAACAAAATAGAGACAGACACATAAATGCACAGCTCAGACTGATAGTGGCCAGAGGAAATGAGGATTTAGGGGACTGGATGAGTAAAGTGAAGGGATTAAGAATTACAAATTGGTAGTCACAAAAATCTAAAGTACTGCATAAGGAATATGCTGTACACCTGAAACTAATATAAAACAGCAGTGAATGTAAACTGAAATTGAAAATTTTTTAAAAAATAACTAAAGAAAAAACATATAAATGTTAAAATTCCTGGGGCAACCTAAAGTCAGGTATGAAACTCACAAATTAGAGGAAGGGAGTAGGAAATCTCAAGCAATTCAAAAGCAAGTAAAGGCAAGAAATATGTAAAGCAAGACATATGGAAAATATAAGATGTTAGAAATAAATTCAAAAAGAGCAGTACTCATGATTGATGTAAATGGATTAAGTGTTTTCACGTAAACAATTGTTAGACTAGATACAAAATTTAAGTATATGTTTTTTACCAGAGACACAAAATATAAGGGCACAGAAATGTTGTCAGTAAAAGAATAAAAGAGTAAGAGGATAATAAAAGAGAAGCTGAAAGATATACCAAAATACACTGGCAGCATTTAACCATTTCCAACTAGGACATAGAAATTAACAAGATACTTCTCCCTAACACAGCAAAAAAGGCTGAATATGCAACAATATCATAGTTTGTTGGCTGGTTGGTTGAATAAATGAATGTTGGGAATTCAAAGAAATGTAAATGAACTTAGTTCAAGAAAGGGATAAGACCTTGCTAAGAAAGGAAACACCCAAAGTCCCTTCTATCCCCAGACACAGTGGGAGGAGGATCAAGCTTGCCACTAAGATGGGTAAGAGAAAGCAACAAACAGTTTTTGTTTAAATTTTACTTCTCAAGTACAGTTTACATTCAATATTATTTTGTATTAGTTTCAGGTATACAGCATAGTGGTTAGACAATCATATACTTTCCAAAGTGTTCCCCCAGATATTTCCAGTAGCCACATTGCACTACACATAGTTATGACAATATTATTGACTACATGTCCTATGCTCTACTTTACATCCTGTGACTATTTTGTAATTATCAATTTGTTCTTAATACCTTCCCATTTATTGCCAGTCCTCCCAACCCCCCTTCCCTCTGGCAATCATCAGTCTGTTCTCTATATCCATGAGTCTCTTTCTTGTTGTTTATTTTGCTCTTTAGATTCCATATGTAAGTGAAATCATATGGTATTTGTTTTTCTCTGTCTTATGTCACTTAAAATTGTATCTTGCCATGTATAATGCGTACTTTTTGCCCAAATTTGAGGGAAAATAAATTTTTGAGGGAAAATCTTTTTAAAGATTTTGTACATGGGTATAATGATTACATACTGTGGGCATAATAATGCTGTGTATAATGCACACAAAACTGTGGGTGCATATTACATGTGGCAAAATATGTTACCCTCTAGGTCCATCCGTGCTGTCACAAATGGTAAGAGTTCATTCCTTTCTATGGCCAAGTAACATTCCACTGTATGTACGTACCATCACTTTTTTATCCACTTGCTTACTGATGGGCATGTGGGTTGCTTTCATACCTTGGCTACCGGAAATAACACCATGGTGCGAACAGGGGTGCATTTCTTTCAAATTAGTGTTTTGAGTTTCTTCAGATAATTCCCAAGTGGAATGGCTGGGTCAAAAGGCAGTTTCATTTTTAATTTATTTTGAGGCAACTCCATACTGCTTCCCACAGTGGCTGTTATACAGAGAGATCTGATCAGATCACTGGGGAGTAGTAGTGAAGGGCTGCAGGAGGAGTTTGTTGAGGCGATGGTAAAGTGTAGGACAGGCCTGGCTGAGAATCTGAATGCCTCTACAGCACATGGAAATAAAAAGAGCACTGGCTCTCTGGCTCTGGGGTGCTCTCTCTGGATCTCTCCTTCCTCAATGATCATGCTGCAGCTGCCTTCATTTCCCAATGGATGGTATTTTGGATGGGAAGGAACTCCGGGCTCAGCCTAGGATTGAGCTGGCCTGGCAGAGGGTGTCAGGGTTATTCTTTGTGTGTTCTAGAGGGGACAAGCTCTGAGGCAGAAGCCTGCCATTCTTCTAAAATTGTGTAGCATTTATATCTTATGTTGTTTTAGCTTGTAAACTACCTCTATAGAAATAAAATAATTCAAAACAGGGGGAATGATAGAACTCAGGTGTTTAAGAGTTTAGCCTTAACTGATAGGCTTAAGTGACTAATGCATGTGAAAAGCTATCATTCCAAAATTGTGAAGCTTTTGAATAGACTCTTTTCCTTTACCACAAAACCTCTGCCTCTGGAATTTTGCCTAGAGAGTGTCAGCAGGCAGCAGGACTGCACTTGCTGTTTGGTAACAGCTGTACCAGTCTGCATTCCCACCAACAATGCAAAAGCATTCTCCTTTCTCCACATCCTCGCCAGCACTTGTTGTTTGTTGATTTATTGATGATAGCCATTCTGACAGATATGAGATGGTATCTCATTGTGGTTTTAATTTGCATTTCTCTGATGATTAGTGACATTGAGCACCTTTTCATAAGTCTATTGGCCAGCTGCATGTCCTCCTTGGAGCAGTGTCTATTCAGGCCCTTTGCCTAACTAGTAACCTATTCCTGTTTATGAATTTCAGTAAGCATCACCTCTCAACTCTCCCCCACTAAATCATATGGCATTATCTTTCTACAAAACTAATTCATAATAATTTGAGAAATCCAATATAACCCCTGTATAACAACACTGAAAGAAGGAATCGTTAATTATTAGAGCATTAACTAAAAGTGCTGGGTGAAATGATCTTTTTGTCTCTTTACCTCTATAACCACACATTAAAGCTTCTAAGAAAATAAGCTGCATTTCTAGTTTTAAGGAAGAATGTACCCTAAATGACATTTTCATTAAGTACAGAGAACCCTCCTCCACAAAATATATAACTTAAATTCAAGTTAGGAACTCAAGTGATACTGAAATATTACACAAATTAGCTGGTGCTACTTTCATCACTAGTACTGTTGAATCATATCAAAGGCGACAGAAAAATCATCTCTGGGATCATCCAAAATAACGTTTTATAAATGTCTTTTTTCAATCTTCTTCTAACTATAAGATTATGGGCTCCTTTTAAAAATACTTCACGGAATTACAGATGGTAGAACACTGCAACTGGAAAATTAGCACCTCAACCTTCAATTCTCAACAACTTGAATCACTGGGGAAGTATATGTAAAACTAACTGTTCCTACCACCACCTCTTACAGATAGATCATGATCCCATAGCATTTTGCTAAATTACTTATGTGAGATTGCGACTTTTAAATGACAGCAAATGCTCAGTATTGAATTTCAGTATTATTTATAAAAAATCCCCCAAAACTCAGATTCAAAAAACCCCCAACAGAATCGTTTTTTTAAAAAAGGTTTTGTACTATGTAAATTATACCTCAATAAAACTTTTAAAAGCAAAGCATCAAGAGAATGAGAGGATGAACCACAGATTGGAAGAAAATGTCTATGAAAAACATATCTAATAAAGGATTGTTATTCAAAATATACAAAGAACTCTGAAAACTCAACGGTAAGGAAACAAACCCCAATTAAAAATGGGCCAACGACCTTAACAAACATCCTACAAGAAGAGACAGAGATGGCAAATAAGTGTATGAAAAGATGTTCCGCATTATATGTCATCAAGGAAATGCAAATACAAAATATCACCTCATATATACAGTTTAGAATGGTCAAAACCCAGACACACAACATAACCAACTGCTGGTGAGGATATGGAGCAACAAGCACTCTCATTTACTACTAATGAGAATTCAAAGTGGCCCAGCCACTTTGGAAGACAGATGGGCAAATTTTTTTTTTTTTAAACAAACTAAATATACTCTTACACCAGACAATCCAGCAATAATGCACCTTGGTATTTACCCAAAAGAGCTGAACTTCATGCCCACACAAAAACCTGTACATTGATGTTTACAGCAGCTTCATTCACAATTGCCAAAACTTGAAAGCAACTAAGAAGTCCTTCAGTAGGTAAATGGATAAACTGTGGTACATCCAAACAATAAAATATTATTCAGCACTAAAAAGAAATGAGCTATCAAGCCATGAGTAGACATGGAAGAAACTTAAATGAATATTACTAAGTGAAAGAAGACAAACTGAATGACTATATACTGTATGACATAAAAAGAGAAAACTATGGAGGCAGTACAAATGGTTAATGGTTGCCAGGGATTAGGGGGAAGGGATAAATGAATACAGGGAGCACAGAGGATTATCAGGGCAGAGAAACTATTCTGTATAATACAAAGGTGAATGTAAATCATTATACATTTGTCAAACCCAAAGAATGTACACCACCTAGAGGAAACCCTAATGTAAACTATGCATTCTGGGTGATAATGTGTGTCAACGGAGGTTCATCAATTGTAACAAATGTATCCTCTAGTTCAGGATGTTCATAGTGGAGAAGCTGTGCACGTGCAGGATCAGAAGTTTTATGGGAATGCTACTTTCTGCTTAATTTTTCTGTTAACCTAAAACTGCTCTAAAAATAGTCTACTTAAAACATAAGTAAGATAAAATAAGTCAGATCATACACCGTAAGTAGGAAAAATCTTAGGAATGCAAGATTGGTTCAATATTCAAAGATCAATTAATGTTCAACATCCTTTCACAATAAAAACACTCAAAAAAGTAGAAATAAAAGAGAATTTTCTCAATCTGAAATGAGGCATCTACCAACCCCCCCCCCCAAAAAAAAAGAACTCCACCGAGAACATCCTTCATAGAGAAAGACTGCATGCATTTTCCTTAAGGCACAGGTGGCAAACACAAGATCTGAGGGTTGAATCCAGCTCTCTACCTTGTTTTATCTGGCCCAACACCTTGTTTCTTCTACCCAGCGGCAGCGCTGGGTTCTCGCTTAACTGTTACGAAGTAGGTACATTTAGACAGTCCTAAAATTACTTTCGGCCCTTTAGAGGCAACCGTGAGGCTGATTTGGCCCCCGGTGAAACTGAATATGAGTCTGACATCCCTGCCTTCAGGTGAGGAGCAACAAGGATGTCTACTTTTGCCCCAGAAATTAGGCAGGAAATGAAATAAAAGGCAGCCAGATTGGAAAGGAAAAGTAAAACTATATTTGCAGATGGCATGATCTTGTATATAGAAAACTATAAGAAATATACTAAAAAACTATTTCAAATAATAAAACAAGTTCAGCCGGATTGCAGGGCAAGACTGATAATACAAAAATCAACTGTATACACAAGCAATGAGTGACCCAAAAATGAAATTATGAAAACAATTTCATTATAGTGTCATTAAAAAGAATAAAATATTTAGGAATAAACTTAACAAGAAGTGTAAAACATACTCTGAAAACTGTAAGATGGTTGAAAAATTAAAGAAGATCTAAATAAATGGAAAAACATCCTATTTTCATGGATTAGGATAACAATTCTCCCCAAGTTGATTTACAGATTCAATGTAATCACTATCAAAATCCCATCTGGCTCTTTTCAGAAACTGCCAAGCTGATCCTAAAATTCACATGAAAATGCAAGAGACCCAGAATAACCAAGACAATTTTTAAAAAGAACAAAGTAGGAAGACTCACATTTTCCTATTTCACAGCTTACTACTAAGTTATGATAATTAACAGCAAAAGATATATAAATCAATGGAATAGAGAGCAGGGTGTCAAACTCATTTTCACCGGGAGCCACATCAGCCTCGCAGTTGCCTTCAAAGGGCCGAATGTAATTTTAATTCCTTAAAAGTTAAGGAGTAGTTACACTTATACAGTCCTAAAATTACTTTGGCCCTTTGAAGGCAGCCGTGAAGCTGATGTGGCTCCCGGTGAAAATGAGTTTGACACCCTTGGAATAGAGTCCAGAAATAAACCCTTACATTTACACATGCAAAGAATGAAGTTGAACCCCTACTTCACGCCATGCAAAAATTAACTCAAAACAGACCATAGACCTAAACATAGGAGCTATAAAATTCTTAGAAAAAATATCAGTGTTAATCTTCATGATCCTGGGTCAGGCAAAACCTTTTCAGATATGATACTGAAAGCACAAGCAACAAGAAAACAAATAGATAAACTGAACTTCATCAAAATTAAAAAACACTTATACTTCAAAGGACACCATCAAGACAGTGTAAAACAAACCAGAGAATGGGAGAATATATTTGTAAATCATATACTGCAAATCATATACCTGATAAGGGACTGGTATGTAGAATACTCGTATATAAAGGACTTAACAACAACAAAAAATCCCCAAAATGGGCAAAAGACTTGAACAAACATTTCTCCAAAGATATATAAATAGCCAACGAGCACATAAAAAGATGCTCAACCACATTAGTCATTGGAGAAGTGCAAATCAAAACCACAATGAGGTACTATTTAACACCCACTAAGATGTCTATAATCAAGAAGACAGGTAAGTGTTGATAAGGATATGGAGAAATTAGAACCCTCGTACACTGCTGGAAGGAACGTAAAATGGGTTCAACCACCGTGGAAATCGGTTTGATAGTTCCTCAAAAAGTTAAATGTAAAGTTACCAGATGTTAGATGACCCAGCAATTGCACTCCAAGTTATATACCCAAGAGAAATGAAAATATAACTTCACATAAAACTTATACATGAACATTCATTATTATTCAAAATAGTCAAAAAGTGGAAATAATCCTAATATTCAACAACTGATGAATGGATAAACCCTATGTGATATATCCATACATTGGAACACTATTCAGGCATAAAGAGAGATGAAGTAGTGATATATACTACAACAGGGATAACACCTGAAGGCATGCTGAGTTAAAGAAGTCAGTCAAAAAAGACCAGGTATTGTATGATTGTAGTCACATAAATACACAACACAGGCAAATTCATAAAGACAGAAAGATCAATAGCTGCCAGTGATGAGGGAATGAGGAGTGATTTGCTAATGAGTATGAGGTTTCTTTCAGTAGTAATGAAAATGTTCTAAAGTTAAAATGAAAATTTAGTATATCCATTAAATTGTACACTTTAAATGGGCAAATTGTATGATATGTGAATTACATCTCAAAAGAGCTATTTTTTTTAAAAGCAAGTACTAGTAAAGAAAATTTGGTAAAGTAATTTTCTCTTGGTGGGGTGGGTAAGGCAGAGAGATGGAATAATGGTGCTTAAAAGAAGCCTCAACAGTGTTGGTTTTATGTTCTATTTCTTAGGCTGGATTGTTGGCTAATGGATACTCTCCATTATTCTTTGTAACCTCCATACTTTTAAAAAATGTGTGTATGTATGTATGTTTATATACACAGGGTGGGGCACAAGTAGGTTTACAGTTTTAAGTAAGTTTATTCTTGTATTATTTATTAATTGTTGTATTACTTTCTATACAAACAACTGTAAACCTACTTTTGCCTCACCTTGTATATATATTGTTTGTTCAATTGTTTAAAGAGAACAGGCTTCCAATTGGGCTTCCAGCCAAGATGGAGGCATAGGTGGATACGCTTTGCTTCTTCACACAACCAAAAGAAGGACAATAATCAATTTAAAAACAAAAACAACTAGAACAGCAAGAAAATCGAGCTGTATGGAAGTCCAACTACCAAGGAGTTAAAGATACATTAATCCAGACTGGTAGGAGAGGAGGAAATGCAAAGCCTGGGCAGCAGCTGGCGGACTGGGATATCCAACATTCTCAGGCGAATAATCCAGGAGGAACTACTGGGAAGTGAGACAGACTGTGCAACCCAGGGTTCCAGCATGGGAAAAGAAAGTCTCAAAAGCTCTGGCATAAAAACCTGTGGGGTTGTGGTAGCAGGAGAAACTGCCAGCCTCACAGGAGAGTTCGTTGAAGAGACCCACAAGGTCCTAGAATACACACAAACGCACCCAACTTGGAATCAGCACCAGAAGGGCCCAATTTGCTTGTGGATAGCAGGGAAAGTGACTGAAAGCTGGCTGAGAGCTGAGCAAGTGGAACAGTTCCCTCTCTGACCCCTCCCCCAAATACAGTGCCACAACACAATGAAGTGGTTTGCCCCACACTGGCAAACAT
>PVKU01015365.1:0-18723 GCA_004027475.1 Anoura caudifer | reverse complement strand
GAGATACCATTTCACACCTGTCAGAATGGCCATTATAAACAAAGCAACAAACAACAAATGTTGGAGAGAGTGTGGAGAAAAGAGAACCCTAGTGTACTGTTGGTGGGATTCCAGACTTGTGCAACCACTGTGGAACACAGTATGGAATTTCCTTAGGAAACTAAAAATGGAAATACCTTTTGACCCAGCAATTCCACTGCTAGGATTATATCCTAAGAACCCTGAAACACCAATCCAAAGGAACTTATGCACCCCAATGTTCATAGCAGCACAATTTACAATAGCCAAGTATTGGAAGTAACCTAGGTGCCCATCATTAAATGAATGGATCAAAAAACTATGGTACATATATACAATGGAATTCTACACAGCAGAAAGAAAGAAGGACCTCCTATCCTTTGTGACAGCATGGCTGGAACTAGAGAGCATTATGGTAAGTGAAATAAGCCAGGTGATGAAAGACAAATACCATATGATCTCACCATTAACAGGAACCTAATTAAGAAAATGAAGGAGCAAGCAAAGTATAGCCAAAGACATTGAAATTGAGAGCAGGCTGACAGTGAACAGAAGGGGGAGGGGAGGGGATAATGGTGGAAAAGGGTAAAGAGTTTACAGAAACAATTGTAAAGGACATATGGACAACAACAAGGCGGGGCTGGAAAATGGGGAGGGAGGTAGGGAGGGCTGGGGTGGTGGGGAGGGATGGTGGGAAAGGGCAGAAAACTACTTGAAAAACTATTTAAAAAAACAGATGGTACTGGCATAAAAAAAGACACATATATCAATGGAACAGAATAGAGCTCAGAAAGAAACCTATGCCTATATCGTTAATTAATATATGAGAAAGGAGGCAAGAACATACAATATAGTAAAATCAGTGCTTTCAATAAATGGTGTTGGGAAAATTGGACAGATGCATGCAAAAAAACAACACAAAAGTAGACCAGCTTCTTACACCACATACAAGAATAAATACAAAATGGATTAATAGCTTAAATGGAAGATATGAGACTGTACAACTCCTAGAAGAAAATGTAGGCAGTAAACTCTCAGACATTTCTTAAAAATTTTTTTATTTTTGTTCGGGTTTAGTTTTCTGCATTTACTCTACCACCACTCCCCTCCACTCTAGCCATACCCACCTCCCTCCCCTGCTTCCACCTGCCCCCTTGATTTTGACCTTGTGTCCTTTATTGCTGTTCCTGAAAACCCTTCCCCCTCCCCTACTTGTCAGATTGTTCTTAATTACAATGTCTCTGGTTATATTTTGCCTGCTTGTTTGATTTTGTTGATCAGGTTCCACTTAAAGGTGAGATCATATGGTATTTGTCAGAAATTTTTTTAAATCCTCACCCAAGAATATGCTGATTGGGGAAGGGAGGGAGAACAAGAGAGAGAGAAACGCTGATATGAAAACATTGACTGGTTTCTTTTCAGATGCACCCCACGTGGGATTGAACCTGCAACCTAGGCACGTGCCCTGACTGGGAATCCAACCTGTGACCTTTCAGTTTGTGGGACAATACCTAACCAATACCTAACCAATGTCTCAGCCCTGGCTGGAGCCACACCAGCCAGGGCTGAGACATTTTTCACAGCAATATTTTTTTCTGATATATCTCCTTGGGCAAGGGCACAAATAATAAATGAACAGGACTACATCAAACTAAAAAGTTTTTGCACAGAAAAGGAAACTATGGAGAAAAGGAAAAGATAACCTACTTAATGTAAGAAGATATTGGCTAATGATACATCTGATAAGAGGTTTATATCCAAAATTTATGAAGAACTTATACGACTGAACACCAAAACAAAACAATGCAATTTAAAAAATGGACAGAGGATCTGAATATCTACTTCTCCAAAGAGGACATACTACTCCAAGAGATGGCCAATAGACATTGAAAAGATGTTTAACCTCACTAATCATCAGAAAAATGCACATTAAAGCCACAATGAGATACCACCTTACACCTGTCAGAATGGCTACATCAATAAATCAATAAATAACAAGTGTTGGCAGAAGTGGAGAAAAGGGAACCCTCAAGCACTGTTGGTGAGAATGTAGACTGATGCAGCCACTGTGGAAAACAGTATGGAGTTTCCTCAAATAATTAATAATGGAAATGCCTTATGACCCAGCGATTCCACTTCTGGATACATATCCAAAGAAACCCACAACATGAATTCAAAAGGCTATATGCACTGCTATGTTCATTGCAGTGTTGTTTACAATAGCCAAGACATGGAAGCAACCCAAGTGCCCATCAATAGAAAAGTGGATAAAAATGTGGTGGTGCATATATACAGTAGAATATTACTTGGCCATAAAGGGGTGAAATCTTACCGTTTGCAACAACACAGGTGAACCTAACAGGTAGTGTGCTAAGTAAAATAAGTCATACAGAGAAAGACATAAGATGTCACTTATATACGGATTCTAAAGAGCAAAATAAACAAAGAAAATAGAAACAGATTCATAGATACAGAGTTCAGACTGATGGTTGCCAAAGGTGAGGGGGGTTGGATGGTTGGTGAAAAAGGTGAAAGGAGTAAGAACTACAAATTGGCAGTCACACAACAGTAGGTAGGTTACAGCACAGGGAATATAGTTGATAATATTGTAATAACTATGTATGGTGCTAGGTGGGTACTTGAAATATAGGGTAAATTACATGAGTGCCTAATCATTATGCTGTAAACCAAAAACTAATACAAAATAATATTGAATATAAACTGTTATTGAAAAATAAAATTAAAAAATAAAATTAATTTTTAAAAAAGTTTCTGTGCTTGGTTCAGGAGTAAATATATGATGCTCTCCAGGCCAATGAGAATCAGCCTTGGGTCTTTTTCTAGAACAGTATAGAAAAATATGCATCCTTCTTGCTGAATTTACTCAGTTATTAATGTAAGTGCCCAAGTTGCTACTGGCCCCATTTGCTAATACTCATACTTTCCCTGAACTCATTTTGTCAGACGAAATCAGAGCCAAACAATGAAGAGAGACTGATGATGTTTGTGATGACATTAAGCATGCAGGTTTAATATGCTTCTAAATCCACTCTCTCCATGGACTCTTTACAATAAGTGAAATAATTCCCTTCTTTAAGCTAATTTGAACTGGGTTTCTGTCACTGAGATCAAAATAATTATAACTAATGCTGAGAGTAAAAGTAGAATCAGGAGTACATGACACATTTAACCTGTTCTCAAGGAAATAATAGCCTGATTTGGAAAGGAGACACAAGCCAGCACATATGAAAATGAAGCAGATAATTAAATGCCAAATTATATGGTTCAGACACTAAATCCTATGTAACTTTAGCAAACACAGAGATCAACTTTCTCTGAAGTACCTGGGAGAGGAGGTAATGGAGAAGGTGAGTCAGCCTTAAAGGATAGGTAGGAATTTGAATAAGGGAAAAGGTCAAGGGAGGGAATTCCAGGAAGAAGCCTGAAAGCAAAATACTGAGCAAAAGTGCATGTTGAGAATAGGGGATAATAAAGACATCAGCTAAATTGAAGAGGAAGTGTAGTGTTAGAGGTCACTGAAAGTAAAGATGGGACCTCACTTTGGAGGCCTTAAATGTCCAGCGGAAAATTTGCAGTTTTGAGGACAAGCATTGGGGGACCACTATACAAATATGAATGGGTGATTGAATAATAAACAGGAACATTTATCTGAAAATGTGAATGATGGGTAGATTGGGATATAAGAGACTAAAGTCAGTGTGACTAGTTATGGCTAAAACATAATAGATTTGCCAATTTATTATTATTTCTTAATTTGTTTTAAAATAATTTTGGCTCACAAGAATGATGAGATGATAAAAAGTAAAGCATAATTAAGTAATTTTTTAAGTCCTTAATCAATGGTATAACAACTACTCATTAAAAAACCAACTGAAATGAAACGTAACATTGGAGAACATGAACACATCATGTATTTGTACCAAGATCAGAATGTTCTAAAGCTTATTAACTAGTTGGCTTTTTTAAAAATACAAATCACCACGATTACTTGGCTCCCAGTATGCCTGCATCAGCCAGTTAAAGCCAGCCACAGTCCTTAAAAGAACTTCCAACAGAAAAAATGCAAAAGCAAATAATTTTTTTAAAAACCAGGTTTAACTGTTGTCTCTGAAATATCTCCTATCCATGGTTGTCTTTCAATTTATACATATCCTGTTTAAGTCCAGACCCTCCTACCTCTGCCCTGAGTTTCTGAATTGAGTTCCTCCTTATTGCCTTGTCATCCTTTTTCCTCTTTGCTATGTAACCCATGCATTGCTGCCAGATAATCTTCCTAAGTTACAGCTCAGATCGAATCAATTCTCTGCTCAAAGAACTTCATTTCCCATTGCCTTCCAAAAGCTTTCACGGGGTATTCAAAGTCATCCAAAAATCTGTCCTCAGCTTCGCTCCACAACCTTCTTTCTCAGCCTATCCTGCTTTCACTGCACACTGCACACTGCACCAAATCAGATCATGCCTTCCTCCCTGGACAAGATCACAGTTTTTCTGTTCTCTCTGCCTACTCACACAATCCCTTTACCTGGGAGGCTCACCACGAGGTAGGTTAGTCTCTACCTGCTAAAACTCCTCATTTTCTTCCAGACCTAAAATAAAACCTTTATGGAAAATTTATCTCTAAAGCCTGTACCTTTTCTCCCTTCAGGGTTCCCAGAGTTTTCTGTTTTAACCTTTTAGAGCACATATCACATTTAGTCTCATATATGATAGCTGAGTATCTTTCTTCCCCCAACTTGACAGTTAACAATTTGAGAGACCAGATCTTGTTTATTTTTTAATCCACCATAGCAACAGTATAAACTTTGCTTTTACTTTTGTTAGTATTTACTTGTATATAGTTTAAAGATCCAAAGAGTTCCATAAGGCTTATGAGGAAAAATAGTGACCCCCCTCATTACTTCCCCTCTTATCTAATAATTTTGCTATCTCTAGTTATCTAAATAATACATTTATCCTTCTATTTTATGATTTTTCAATTTTAGACATTATCAACGGAACTCATTACGAAGAAAAAGAGCTTAGCTCTCTATCTCCCTGCTCTGATATTCCCACAACATATTTAGATTTTTCCCATCCCCCTATCCTCCCAATAGAGTCATATTGTAAGTTTGGTTAGATCCATATTAAGCATACATATATAATAAACATATATTATGCAAATACTATTCACAGTAGAGGTATGTAGGAAACTATTATTACTTTTTCTGTTCTGTAAGACTCTTTAGTTTCTTTAGGATTAATCATTGCATAGTTTCTTTTGTTTGCTTTGTTTTCTATATATTTTCACTAATTCAACCCCAAAGATTTTACTAATAGTTTAAATCTCTTATTGCATTCACATGCATCAGGCATTCCATCAATTTAATCTTCTTAAGAAAACCTCTCTAGGCTTTCTGGCTTGTTAAAATTGGGACCAATCACCATCTATCCTCAGTACATAGCCATTATCTTGGGATATTTTTTCATCATCATTCCAAGGATTCTGTTGGCCTTTCTATTGTATTGGATCCTTTGTTTCCTGTAGCCTATCTCTTGCTTGTTTGCAGTTACTTTTATGTTTTAATGAAGTATATTTTCTAGTAGAGTTTTACAAGAAAAAAATATTCATGGAAGGTGTATCTTTGAGACCTTGGATTAGTAAAAATGTCTTTATTTGATTTTGCCATTTGACTGATATTTACTTAGGTCTAGATTATCACTTAAAAATAATTTTCCTTAAAAAATTTGAAGACATTTCTCCATTGTCTTATAGATTTTAGTATTGCTTTTGAGAAGTTTAAATCTATTCTGCTTTTTGATCCTTTGTGTGTGACCTGTTTTGTCTCTCTAATGGCCTGTAGAATTCTTTCTTTATCCTTAATTCTAATAAATTTCTATTTTAAAATATATTTTATCGATTATGCTATTACAGTTGTCCCATTTTCCCCCTTCACTCCCCTCCACCCTGCAGACCCTCTCCTGCCTACATTCCCCCCTTTAGCTCATGTCCATGTGTCATAAGTTCTTTAGCTTCTACATTTCCCACACTATTCTTGCCCTTCCCCTGTCTATTTTCTACCTACCATCTATGCTACTTATTCTCTGTACCTTTCCCACCTCTCTCCTCCTCCCACTCCACTGTTGCTAAACCTCCATGTGATCTCCATTTCTGTGATTCTGTTCCTGTTCTATTGATTGCTCAGTTTGTTTTTGTTTTTGCTTTAGGTGTGGTTGTTAATAATTGTGAGTTTGTTGTCATTTTACTGTATATGTTTTTATCTTCCTTTTCTTAGATAAGTCCCTTTAATATTTCATATAATAAGGGCTTGGTGATGATGAACTCCTTGAACTTGACCTTATCTGAGAAGCACTTTATCTTCCCTTCCATTCTAAATGACAGCTTTGCTGGATAGAGTAATCTTGGATGTAGGTCCTTGACTTTCATGATTTGGAATACTTCTTTCCAGCCCCTTCTTGCCTGCAAGGTTTCTTTTGAGAAATCAGCTGATAGTCTAATGGGAACTCCTTTGTAGGTAACTCTTTCCTTTTCTCTTGCAGCTTTTAAGATTCTCTCCTTATCTTCAGTCTTGGGTAACTTAATGATGATGTGCCTTGGTGTGTTCCTCCTTGGGTTCAAGTTCTTTGGGACTCTTTGAGCTTCTTGGACTTCCTGGAAGTCTATTTCCTTTTCCAGATTGGGGAAGTTCTCCTTTATTATTTGTGCAAATAAGTTTTCTACTTGTTGCTCTTCCTCTTCTCCTTCTGGTACCCCTATAATTTGGATGTTGGAATGCAAAAGATATCCTGGAGGTTCCTAAACCTCTCCTCATTTTTTTTTTTTTTTTTGAATTCTTGTTTCTTCATTCTTTTCTGTTTGGTTGTTTCTTTCTTCCTTCCGGTCACTCCATTGATTTGAGTCCCAGTTTCCTTCCCATCACTATTGGTTCCCTGTACATTTTTCTTTATTTCACTTAGTGTAGCTTTCATTTTTTCATTTAATTTGCGAGCAAATTTAACCAATTCTGTGAGCATCCTGATCACCAGGGCCTTGAACTGTGCATCTGATAGGTTGGCTATCTCTTCATCACTTAGTTGTATTTTTTCTGGACCTTTGATCTATTCTTTCATTTGGGCCATTTTTTTTGTCTTGATGCACCTCTTGCGTATGAGGGGTGGAGCCTTAGGTGTTCACAAGAGCAGTGCTACCCAGTTGCTGCGTTGTGGTGCCATATATGGTGCAGGGGTCTGAGAGGGAACTATGGTGATTACTCCGCTCTCTGCCGGATTTCAGTCCCTTCTGCTGCTTCCCCCAAGCAATCTGGGCCTTTCTTGTGCTGATTCCCGTGTGGGTGGGTTTGTGTACGTTCTAGTACCCTGTGGTCTCTCCAATGAACTCACCTGTGAGGTTGGGAGTTTCTCCCACTACCACCTCAACCCCCACAGGTGTTTTCAATTGGTGTTTTGAGGCTTTATTTCCCTGCACTGGAACCCTGGGTTGCTGAATCTGCCTTGCTCCCCAGTTTCTCCTGGTTTAGCTGCATGCAAATGTGGGACCTCCTGATTCCACAAGCCACCTTTCGATCCAAGCCCCTCCACAATCTGCTGCCTTGCTGGGTCCACCCACTGCCACCTGTGCTCCCAGGTCGCCAGCTGCTGCTTTGCACACCCAGGTCCACCAGCCACCGCTATTTTTTTTTTTTGTGGTGACCCCTCTCTGCCCAGCAGTCTGACTCCATCCCTCTGCCCCTCCTACCAGTCTGGATGAATGTGTGTACTTTAACTCCTTGGTTTTTGGACTTCCATACAGTTCAATTTCCTATCAGTACTGGTTGTTATTTTGTTTCTAAATTTTTGTTGTCCTTCTTTTGGTTGTGCTAGGAGGCACAGTGTGTCTACCTATGCCTCCATCTTGGCTGGAATTCTTAATAAATTTCATGATAATATGCTTTGCAGTGAGTATTTTTATTCACAATGCTGGGACTTTTTAATTTAAAAAACTATACCCTTTATTTATAGAAATTTGTTTTGAATCATTTCTTTGATGATTTTCTTTGTTCTCTTTCTGGAACTCCTATTAGATTGTATGGTGGATATATAGGACTCATCCTCTAATTTTCCTAACTTTTCTTTCAAATTTTTCATTTCTGCCTTTTTGCTCTACTATGTGGAGGAGTTTCTAAATTTTATTTTCCAATGTTTCTATTTAGGTTTCTATTTATATCATCACATTTTAATTTCCAAGAGCCTTCTTTAATCATCCTTTTTAAAAATATATATATATATTTACTATCATCTCTTATCTCTCTGAATGTAATTCTTTGATGTTTTCGTCTCTATATATAGCTGTTTTCTCCAACTTTCTTTCTTTCTTTTTTTTATCCTCATCATCCTTTCCCCTTTTTATTGAAGACTTTCAGTTGTAAACATCAGATGCTGCCAAAGAGTATGAGTGGGAGTTTTCTTCGTCTCTCTTTTTCTTAAGTTGATATGTTCATATTGTTACTAAAGTAATACTGTGTTTTTGCTAGAAAATTATTTTTATTACAAAGCTCCATTTAATCTAAATGTCTTTTCATGTTTTCATATAGAACACAATTAGGTCATAATATCTTCAAATATGTCCTCTTTTTGGATTTAAATAGGGCTGGAGACTATTTTAATGTAGATCATAAATAATGGGCCAGTCATAGACTTTTTAAAAATTATATTCTATTGATCATGCTATTACAGTTGTCCTAATTTTTCTCCCTTTGTTCCCCTCCTCCACTCTCCCTACTCACTCAGGCAATCCCCCCACCCTTGCTCATGTCCATGGGCCATATGTGTAAGTTCTTTGGCTACTCCATTTCTTATACTGTATTTTACAATCCCATGGCTATTCTGTAACTGCCTATTTGTACTTCTTTTTTAAAAAATATATTTTATTGATTATGCTATTACAGCTATCCCATTTCTCCCCCATCATTCCCCTCCACTCTGCACACCCCCTCCCACCCACATTCCCCCCTTTAGTTCATGTCCATGTGTCATAAGTTCTTTAGCTTCTACATTTCCCACACTATTCTTGCCCTCCCCTGTTTATTTTCTACCCACCATCTATGCTACTTATTCTCTGTACCTTTTCCCCATCTCCCCTCCTCCCACTCCCCTGTTGCTAACCCTCCATGTGATCTCCATTTCTGTGTTTCTGTTCCTGTTCTACTTGTTTACTTAGTTTGCTTTTGTTTTAGGTGTGGATGTTAATACCTGTGAGTTTGCTGTCTTTTTACTGTTCATCTTTTTTATCTTCTTTTTCTTAGATAAGTCCCTTTAACATTTCATATAATAAGGGCTTGGTGATGATGAACTCCTTTAACTTGACCTTATCTGAGAAGCACTTTATCTTCCCTTCCATTCTAAATGACAGCTTTGCTGGATAGAGCAATCTTGGATGGAGGTCCTTGATTTTCCTGACTTGGAAAACTTCTTTCCAGCCCCTTCTTGCCTAGAAGGTCTCTTTTGAGAAATCAGTTGACAGTCTGATGGGAACTCCTTTGTAGGTGACTGTGCCCTTATCCCTTGATGCTTCTAGAATTCTCTCCTTCATTTTAATCTTGGCTAATGTAATTATGATGTGCCTTGGTATGTTCCTCCTTGGGTCTACTTTCTTTGGGACTCTCTGAGCTTCCTGGACTTCTTGGAAGTCTATTTCCTTTGCCAGATTGGAGAAGTTCTCCTTTATTATTTGTTCAAATAAGTTTTCCACTTGTTGCTCTTCCTCTTCCCCTTCTGGTACCCCTATAATTCGGGTGTTGGGATGTTTATAGTTGTCCTGGAGGTTCCTAGGCCTCTCCTCATTTTTTTTGAATTCTTGTTTCTTCATTCTTTTCTGTTTAGTTGTTTCTTTCTTCCTTCTGGTCCACTCCATTGATTTGACTCCCAGTTTTCCTCCCATCACTATTGGTTCCCTGTGTGTTTTTCTTCATTTCACTTATTGTAGCCTCCATTTGTTCCTCTAATTTGTGACCAAACTCAACCAATTCTGTGAGCTTCCTAATCACCAGAGCTTTGAACTGTGCTTCTGATAGGTTGGCCACCTGTGCTATGAGCTCTGCATCTGATAGATTGACCACCTCCTGGTCACTCAGATGAATTAGCTCCAGGGCCCCGGTCTGTTCTCTCTTTTGAGCCAGCCTTGGTTTTTTTTTGTTTGTTTGTTTGTTTTTGTCTGGTTGCAGCTGTTACATAGTGAGGGGTGGAACCCTAGGCGTTCACCAGGGTGGGGCAGCCCAGTTGCTGGGTTGTGATGCTAGATGTGGGGGCAGTGTCCAAGAAGGAACAATGGCGCTTGCTCCGCACTCCCTCAAGGATTCCAGTTCCTTCAGCCTCTTTCCCCTATCAAATTGGGCCCTTCTGGTGCTGATTTCTGTGTGGGTGGGCCTGCTCACACTCCAGGACCCCGTGGGTCTCCCCAATGAACTCTCCTGTGAGGCTGGGACTCCCTCCCAGAACCTCAGCCCCCACAAGTATTTTCAATGGGTGCTTTTAGGCTTCAGTTCCTGGTGCTGGGGCCCTGTGTTTGTGCCTGGTTTATCTGTGCGTGAATGTGAGTCCTTGGTCCACCCTCTTATGGGCCCTGCTTGGCCTCCTCATGTTCGGCAACATCGCTGCCTGTGCTCCTGGAGTGACTGTGCACTGGGGACCACCACCGGCTTATCCTGCTGTGATCCGACTCCACCGGCCTTGGGCTCCCCTGGCCACTGACTCCACCCCTCTTACCAATCTGGGTGAATCATTGTTGTCAGACTCCTACACAATTCAATTTTCTCTCTGTCCTGGTTGGGTTTTCTTTCTTTTCTTTTTTTTGGTTCTATATTTTTGTTGTCCTTAATCTTGGTTGTGAGAGGAGGTACAGTGTTTCCAGTTATGCCTCCATATTGGCTGGAAGTTCCAACTTTCTTTCTCTGTTTATTTGTTTTGGTTTTTATCTTTCATCTGAGACTTTTCTCCAATATATAGTGGTCCTTATTTATGAGTTCATATTTATGAGAAGATCACCAAGAAGCTTATATAAGTCTCTGAGGACATGAATAGGGTTTTAATATAGAATGATCTGTCTAGGTCAATCACTGAGGAATCTTACCATCAGTATGCTTAGATCTTTCTTCTTGGAGTGATTAGCTTTCTTCAGAGAGTATCTTCCAGTCACCTTCCTAGAGGGTAATGTCCAGATACGACTGTTCTGTAAGCTCAATGGGGAAAGAGGGCTTGTAGGGTTAAATATACAATTTAAAAATGTTCACTTAATACCTCTGTCTTTAGAATAATACCCCCACCATAGCTGTGCCTGGTGTGCCCAAGGCCTGGGACTCTATAATCACCCTCTTCAAAGAATAAACCTCTATTATTTTGCCAGGTGAGAGAAGACAATTATCCAGATATGCAGAATTGAGGAGGAGATCTAGGAATTTAACTGCTTCACAGTTTCAACTTAGCCTCCTATTTTGAGCCCCAACTTTCAACTATACCTGATGTCACCAATTTCCAAGTCTTTTGGAAGGCCCTTGTAAATTGAATTGCTTCTAGGCTTTCCCCAGTGCCAGTTTAGGAATTATGCTAGATTAATTGCCATACAGCCACCTCTTTTCAGCTTTCAAAGTTTTGTTCCTATTGTCTCTCCTCTGGTCTTTTATGTCCCTATGGATTTCTGTCCTTAGAAAAAAAAATCCCTTTATTATTCTTTTAATGGAGTTTCGATAGTATGCCAAAACAAATCAATGAAAGGGGCCTGCCTTCCAGCTATAGTGACACAAGATGGCAGCCACCACAGGCTCAGACAATTTATGAACACTCAATATGCACTGTTAAAATAGAGTGTGGACCTAAATGCCCACAAGTACCCTCTTTTGTAAGATTTGCAACAAAAGTTAATATGGAGTTAATAGTTCTAATGGAGTAGTGGACTCAAGAGTTATATCAGTGCTAGCAAAATGGCAGAATTCATACAGCATCAAAGTTGTCCTGCAGAAGCTTTGGTGCCTGTTGATGTCTAAAAAAATATGAAACCATTCAGCCACCTGAAGGACACAGTCATAGTAGTTAATCAAAAAAGAAAAACCACAGTTGCTCCCCCTTCCCCTTCAATTTAAGCAGTCTTCATTTTCCACAGTAGTATATTTTCTAGATGTATCTTGTAGACCTCAAAGTACTGGAAAAGAAACTCCCATTCTAAGGAAATTTATCTTAAGATACTGTAAATGATACTGATATTTTTGTCCACTTGCAATATATAAGTTGTGCTACAATAAAAATTAAAAGTTGAATTTGTCATTTTTACCAGTAAAAGTTGAATTTTCTTTGAAATACTCTATTCTCCTTAAAACTACAGTGTTTTGTTGTTTTGTTTTTTCACACAAATAAATATTGAATTTGGGATTTTCCACCAGTGACTGTACTTCATTTTATGGTATTAGATAAACTATTTATCTACCTCTATGACTTGAGATTGGGTTTAATCAGAAATTTGGAGAGCGAACTGCAGTGTAGAAGGGAACACACACCTGGCCTTAACCCTGGACATATTCTTCTAAATTTCCTTAATCTCCAAATTCTAGGATGCCTCTGAGGACAAGGTGATATGTTCAGGTGTGGTTCTAGCTGTTGCAAATAAGTTGGTAGTCTGGACTTCAGAGGCCGGTTTTGCTATAGTTAAGATTTCATAGATCACTGGTCTATTTTTTTACCACTAAATTTGCTCAATTTTCCATTTCCCAGTTTTCAGGGTCAGACCAATAGTTTGGCTTATTAGCTTTAAAGTTATTTGTTATATGCATATAGTTTATGAACAAATTAAAAAAAGCAGTCACTATGTGCTAGGTGTTTTATTGGGTGTTGAGGATAAAATGGTGCATAGGTAATCAAGATGCCTGCCAAGTTTAAATGTGTTGGTGAATACAGACATACAAAGAACAATACCATTACAATTATATTATGTGTCATCAAAGGAAAATATAGGTACAAAACTATAGCAATCAAAACAGCACAAAAACAGCCAGCCACATAGATCAATGAAACAGAATACAGACCCCAGGAATACACCCACACTTACATGGCCACTTTCTTATGCCATATATGAAAATAAACTCAAAATGGATTAAAGACTTAAATGTAAGACCTGAAGTCATAAAACTCCCAGAAAAAAAAACATAGGCAGTAATTCTTTGACATCAGTCTTAACAATAGTTTTTTGGATATGTCTCCCTGGGCGAGGGCAACAATAGCAATAAAAAAAAAGGAATTTCATGGAAGTAAAAAGCTTTTGCACAGTGAGGGAAACTGCCAACAAAACGAAAAGACAATCTACTTAATGGGAGAAGATATTTGCAAATGATATATCCAATAAGAGATTAATAGCCAAAATATATAAAAAACGGATACAACTCAATACCACCCCCCCAAAGAAGATGTGATGCCCATTAAAAAAATGGGCAGAGGACCTAAATAGATGTTTCTCAAAAGACATACAGATGGCCACAGACATAAGAAAAAAATGCTTAACATCACTAATCATCAGGGAATGCTAATCAAAACCATGAGATATCACCTCACACTTGTCAGAATGGATGTTATCAAAAAGTCAACAAATAACAAGTGTTGGTGAGAATGTGGAAAAAAGGAAACCCTCATACACTGTGCAGCTACAATAGAAAACAGTATGGAGTTTCTTCAGAAAGTGAAAAATAGACAAAAGCAAACTAAGCAAACAACTAGACCAGGAGCAGGAACACAGAAATGGAGATCACATGGAGGGTTTGCAACAGGAGAGTGAGAGGAGGAGAGAGGGAGAAAGGTACAGAGAATAAGTAGCATTGACGGTGGGTAGAAAATAGGGGGAGGGCAAGAATAGTGTGGGAAAAGTAGAAGCTGAAGAACTTATGAAACATGGACATGAACTAAAGGGGGGAATGTGGGTGGGAGGGGGTGTGAAGGGTGGAGGGGAATGATGGGGGAGAAATGGGACAACTGTAATAGCATAATCAATAAAATATAATTTAAAAAAGAACTATCATATGACTATTCAACATCTGGGTGCTTATCTGAAGAAAATAACAATATTCATTCAAAAAGATATATGCACTCCATGTTTACTGTAGCATTATTTATAATAGCCAAGTTATGGAAGGAACCTAAGTGTTTGTGGGTAGATGGAATATTACTGAGCCATAAAAAAAGAATAAAATTTTGCCATTGTGACACCACAGATGGGCCCAATAAAACACCTAGCACATCGTGACCATTTTTTATTTGTTCATAAACTATATGCATGTAACAAATAATTTTAAAGATAATATGCCAAATTATTGGTCTGACTCTGACAACTGGGAAATGGAAAACTAAGCAAATTTAGTGGTAAAAAATAGACCACTTAAATAAAATTATATTAAAGGTAATTTTTAATTAATTTTTTTCACTTTTTAAAGTATATTTTATTGATTATGCTATTAGAGTTTCCTCAATTTCCCCCCCTTTATCCTCCCTCTGCCCTGCACCCCCCAACCCTCCAGCATTCCCCCCATTTAGTTCACGATCATGGGTTGGATATATACATTCTTCCACTTCTCTGTTTCCTATATCATTCTTAACCTCTCCCCAACTATTTTATGCCTACCAATTATGCTTCTTATTCTCTGTTAAAGGTAGTTTTTTTAAAAACATAATAGCCCTGAGATTTAAAGTGTGTTATGCCTTATACGAGGTCTGTCTGGAAAAAGTCCAGCCATTGTTAATATAAGAATAGTTTGCTTGACATCAATGTAACATGGCAACCAAGGAGAGTGGACTGAAATGCACATGAGTGAACAATGATGAACAATGATGACTTCAAAAGTGTCTACCGTCCCCAAAATCATGAGGGTGGTAGACACTTTTGAGTGAGCATGTGCACCGAGTGGCTATCACATTCAGAATGACAGAGTGAGTAAAGCAATGAATCTGCATCAAATTTCACATTGTTTGAGCATTCCTCCACTGAAACTATTTGGATAATTCAGAAGGCTGCAGCTATGGGCAAATGGTGATTGGCAGCTTCATCAGACAACATGCCTGCTCCTGCATCACATCTCTTGCAAAAGTTTTTGGTGAAACATTCAGTCACCCAGGTGACTCAGCCCTGCTACAGCCCAGATTGGGAACCCTGTGACTTCTGGCTTTTCCCAAATCAGTTTCCTTTGAAAGAGAAGAGATTTCAGACCATCACTGAGATTCAGGAAAATATGACTGGGTAGGTAATGGCAACTGGGAGAACTGTGTGAGGTCCCAAGGTGCCTACTTTGAAGGGGACTGAGACATGTACAAAGTTTCTTGTATTTTGTATCTTCTTCAATCAATGTTTCTATTTTTCATAATACATGGCTGGATACCTTCTGGACAGACCTCATATATGTTATGCCTTACAGCATTCAAGAATTGGGGCATCTCAAAGAAGTAACAAAATGATGTTGCCCGAAACTGTAATGGACGGCCTACCTCCTTAGCCTCAAATCTTGTCCCTCTTAACGTTTATCTCCTGTTCCATTTTCTTCATGAAATCTTTTTTTATGACTAAAACTCCCAGTACTTTTCTCCTTCATCAAATTTCTGTTGCAGTCCAAGGCTCTCAAGTCAACACTGGATCATATATATCACCTTGTATTGTTCACAGTTGTTTTCGTTGTTACTCTTATCTTTAATTTAGATTGTAAATCCCTTGAAGGGGGGAACTTGCACACCTTTAGACATCTTCTATAACCCCACAGTGTCTATAGCAGTGCTGAGAACATGGTACTGACATAAGGAACACACATTGATTTGTTTGCGGGCAAAAACAATGAGTTAACCTGACAATATTGGTCCATATCAATCCAAGGTGTATATATAATAAAAGCTGTCATTCCTAGGAACAGGAAAATGTTCCATTTTGTGGATACCAGGTTTGTTTAAACATTTTTAGTACAGTGATTGTCTTCTAACCAAAGTTGGCCCGGATCATCATGGACAGGGAGGGATAAGAAGTTTCTTTTTATTTCTTTGCAACATCTCTGAGGTCTTGTCATAAAACAGGCTAAAACACAATTAGGACTACTTTTACTCTGAGATCAGTTTTCTTTTGAGAAAGGCAATTTAACTGAGTGTCAGAAAAGCCACTGGACTAGTCATTTGTGAATCATTCAAAAGTATTTCTTAAGACTCTCTCCTGTGTCTAAGGTGACTCAAAAAAAAAAAAAAAAGCAAGAATCATTTCTAGCAGTCTAGGAGCTTGCAGTCTGTTTAGGGAGATAAGATATGCAGGGCAGGTAAGTAACAATAGATAACAGAATTTGATTACATGTGGATCAGAAAAAAGCAAAATTACTGTGAAGGGGAGTTTTCAGGGAAGACTTTTTAGGGTAATGCAAACCCTACTAAACCTTGAAAAACCTGTTTATACTGATATTTTCATAGCTAGATCATTAATCTAAATAATTTAATTTATATCATATGCCTACTTACTTGATTTACATAAACCAATTTAAGAGTCAAGGAAGAGGGATTATGTAGTATTTTTCACCAAGAGTCTAGCTGCAGAATCCAAGACAAGTTTAGATTGGTTTTGCCTATAGTCATTGATAGCTCAAAGCAAAGTTTCAATAGGAAGAAATAATTGAAGTTGATTTTTAAATAAAAATATTATGTAGCTTACCTACCTATGAGTCCTTCTAAGTAAATAAAGACTGTTTCCTTAAGCAAATCAGTTTACCTCTAGGCCTTCGCTTTCTATAAAAATGAAGGGATTGGTCTAGAGCAGTGTTTCCCAAAGAGGTTCTGCAAAATGTTAACAAATATTATGCAAAAAAGGGCATCATGATCCTGTAAGTTTCAGAAACATTGGGTTAAACAAGTTATAATGGGTTCTTATCTCAGAATTTTCATACTTTAACGTGATAATTTGAAGTATGAATTTTCAAGATGAGGGTAAAATATATACTGTTTCCAAAACTTATTTGACTATTGAATACCTTTTTAATGTAACATCATGTAGGACTACATTCTGAAAACTAAATTTCAGGAAATAAGAATGCCTTTTCTGGCTAAAAATGCCGTAATTCTACATTTGCACCTGAAGTGCATATTTATAGATCTATATGAAACCTAATTATTTTGTTAATGCTAGTTTTACTTAGAATTTATAAGAACCATATGATTTTTATATATTGCAAACTTAAGAGAACATGTTCATTTTTTGCCCTCAGGTAACCCAAACCAAATTGCAGTTATGACTAAATCTGTATTATATTAATGCACTGAAATGGTGCCAAGTACTTGATTTAAGATCAATAATTTTTCTTTTGGTGTTAATTTTATAGTTTCTTGATTCTTTAGTGTTTTCTCCAAAGATGCTGCTTTAAAGACATTTTTTGTCCTTAAGTTTGTCTATTAAATTGGTTCTATTTGATACATAGTGGAGAACTATTTGGTTAAAATAATAGTTAAGTTTAAGAAAAGTTACTTTTTATTAAATAACAATCTGGAGTGCAACCATAGGCGCCCGCATGTCACCTGAAATGGCTGTACAACCAGAGGCACCCACACGTGAACAGAAGCATCTTCGCAATCATAGGCAGCCGTGTGCCTGTACATCCAGAAACAGCTGTGGGACCAGAGGTGCCAGCACGCGACTGGAGACCCGTAGCCCAGGCAGGGAACCTGGGGAATGTGAGTGATCCATGGGAGAACCAGAGCCCATGCATGTGAACCCAAGGAGTGTGCACGATCCATGGGAAACCCGGAGCTCACTCCGGTGAAATTAGGGTGAGTGCACGCAAAGCAGGAAATCTGGAACCCACACCCACAAACTTGGGGTCGGCGCATGCCCCGTGGGAGATCCGATCTCACATCCATAAACTCGGAAAAGTGAGTGCTCCCTAGAAGTTTCAGAACCCATGCAAGGCCCTGTACAGAGAGGTGCCAGGCCAGCTCTGGGGAGAGTAGCCCAAAGATAACTGAGTGCTGAACAGGAAGAAAAGTGATACCGTCACCCCTTGGCCCATTGCAGCCAGCAAGACCAGAAGAACCGGCTTCGAAAGTTTGAAAACAGCAAGAGGGTTTTTTTAATATTTTTTAATTTTTTAATTATTTTTATCTTTTTTACCCTCAACTCCTTTTGCTTTTCTTTACTTCTTTCTTGTTTTACTCCTTCTTCCTTTCTTGCCAATTTTATCTCTTCTTCCTTCCCCTTTTCTTTTCCTTTTTGCATTTTTTCCGATTTTCTCTTTTTAAATACCCATGAGTGAGATAAAAACAAAACAAAACAAAACAAAAACCCCTGGAACTGTGAAAAATCCAGAGTTGGTCCCAAAGAGGGGGCATCCCAACGGCTGAGACAGTGGAAGCTGTGAACACCAGGATACCCGAAGGAGACTGCACCACTGAATCTCACAGGTATTCTACCACAGAAGTTCACACCATAAACCCAGGAAGCCAGAACAGATCAATTGAAGAAGCTGAGGATAACAAGAAGAGTCTCACAAACAATGGGAAGACAAAGAAACAATCCCAAAATGAAAGGAAAGGAGGAAGCCTCAGAAAGAATGCTAAATGAAATAGAGGCAACTCAACTATCAGGTAGTGAGTTCAAAGCAATGGTTATCAGGAAGCTCAATGAGCTCACAATGAATTACCAGAAACCACAGGGAAACTACAATGAACTCA
>PVKU01015364.1:0-18636 GCA_004027475.1 Anoura caudifer | reverse complement strand
TTCTTGCCCTCCCCCTGTCTATTTTCTACCTACCATCTATGCTACTTGTCCTATGTACCTTGTCCCCCTCTCTCCTCTTCCCACTCCCCTATTGCTAACCCTCCATGTGATCTCCATTTCTGTGTTTCTGCTCCTGTTGTAGTGGTTTGCTTAGTTGGTTTTTGTTTTAGGTCTGTTTGTTAATACCTGTGAGTTTGCTGTCTTTTTACTGTTCATATTTTTTATCTTCTTTTTCTTCGATAAGTCCCTTTAACATTTCATATAATAAGGGCTTGGTGACGATGAACTCCTTGAACTTGACTTTATCTGAGAAGCACTTTATCTTCCCTTCCATTCTAAATGACAGCTTTGCTGGATAGAGCAATCTTGGATGTAGGTCTTTGATTTTCATGACTTGGAATACCTCTTTCCAGCCTCTTCTTGCCTGTAAGGTCTCTTTTGAGAAATCTGCTGACAGTCTGATTGGAACTCCTTTGTAGGTGACTGTCCCCTTATCCCTTGTGCTTCTAGAATTCTCTCCTTCATTTTTATCTTGGCTAATGTAATTATAATGTGCCTTGGTGTGTTCCTCCTTGGGTCCAACTTCTTTGGGACTCTCTGAGCTTCCTGGACTTCCTGGAAGACTATTTCCTTTGCCAAATTGGGGAAGTTCTCCTTTATTATTTGTTCAAATAAGTTTTCCACTGGTTGCTCTTCTTCTTCCCCTTCTGGTACCTCTATAATTCGGATGTTGGGACGTTTAAAGATGTCCTGGAAGTTCCTAAGCCTCTCCTCATTTTTTTGAATTCTTGTTTCTTCCTTGTTTTCTGTTTGGTTGTTTCTTTCTTCCTTCTGGTCCAGTCCATTGATTTGAGTCCCAGTTTTCCTCCCATCTCTGTTGGTTCCCCATGCATCTTTCTTCATTTCACTTATTGTAGCCTTCATTTTTTCATCTAATTTGTGAGCAAAATCAACCAATTCTGTGAACATCCTGATCACCAGGGCTTTGAGCTGTGCATCTGATAGGTTGGCAATCTCTTCATCGCTTAGATAAATTGGCTCTGGGGCTTTGATTTGTTCTCGGGTTTGAGCCATTTTCATTTCTGGGGTTTTTTTTGTTTGTTTGTTTTGTCTAGTTGCGGCTGTTACGTAGTGAGGGGTGGAGCCTCAGGTGTTCCCCAGGGCGGGACAGCCCAGTTGCTGGGTAGTGATGCTGTATGTAGGGGTGGGGTCCGAGAGGAGATAATGGCGCTTGCTTTACTCACTCAGATTCCAGTCCCTTTCACCGCTTCCCCTTTGCCTGGATTATCTGTGCATGAATGTGGGACCACCCGGTCAGCCAGCCGCCTTGCGTGGCCTCACTGGGTCTGCACAGTTGCTGCCCTGTGCCCGGGGTCTGCTAGTCGCCGCCTGTGCACCTGGGGGCTGCCAGCCGCTGCTGCCTGCGTGCCAGGTCTGCACCTCCGCTCTTTCCTGCCGCGACTCCGCCCCTCTTACCAGTCTGGATGAATCATTGTTGGACTTCCAAACAGTTTGATTTTCTGAGTTCTGGTTGTTTTCTTGTTTCTAAATCTTTGTTGTCCTTAATTTTGGTTGTGAGAGGAGGCACAGTGAGTCTGCCTACGCCTCCATCTTGGCCGGAAGTCATGAGTTAACCAATTTTTGATATTCTTTTACGTTTTCCTCTCTGAAATACTAACATATCTATGTAAATGTTAATGGGATTTTATAGTGTGAAGCAACTCCTTTTTCAATTTAATAATATACTGTGGACATTTAAAAATATCAGTATTTACAGATTTAACTCATTCTTTTTAAGGGCTGTATTCCAATGTATGCATGTAAGATAATTTATTCATCTGATCTGTCATATTGTGAAACATGCATACTCTTTAATTCCACTTCCAGGAATTTGTGGAGACAAAAATTCCCCTTAAGTTTGCTATGTGGTACTTGTAAGAAATTCATTGTTCATTACAGCATTGTTTGTAATGGAGAAAATTGAAAACATCAATTTTTTAAAAAGGAAATATTTAAATCTCCCTTTGTTTCTTTCCCTCACTGATCACTAGCCCAGGTATTCCAATTTTTCTTTCACTTTGCTGCATTTTATAAATTCACAATGATAAATTAAGACAGAAATTAGACCCAATGCCAGGATAAAGATTCGATCTTTTTTCCTAATAGTGCCATCCCAGGTATTCTGTGGTTGCTTATTACAATTGATGCACTCTGCAGGATGGGAATGAATAAGAAAAATCTGGCCATGGCTTGTGTGGCTCTTTGGATTGAGTGCATGTGAACCAAAAGAATCACTGGTTCGATTCCTAGTCAGGGCACGTGTCTGGGTTGCAGTCCAGGTCCGCCAGTTGGGGGAACACAAGAAGCAACCACACTGATGTTTCTCTCCCTCTCATTATCCCTCACTTCCTCTCTCTCTAAAAATAAATCAATAAAGTCTTTTAAAAAAAGTCTGCAAAGTTTCAAAAGTATTAAGCAGTTTTGTATTGTTGAGTAAAGCTTCATTTGGTAGAACTACCCCTTCAGAAACTGTCATTTCTCAGTAATGACTGGGCGGTCAAGAACAAAAACTTATTTATTCAAGTGTGTAAGAGAAAGGTATTTTGTATTCTACAGTGACTTTATCCTGCCTTTTTTTTTAATTTCAAAAAAATTAAATGTAATTAATTATACAGTGTTTAAAGAATGCAGAGGAAATAAATGCAAAGGGAAAGCAATTTGTTTTCTGCACTCATACTTTTAAACTGTTTCAGCAATAATATAAATGTTTATAAATTTCTGGGTTGAAGCAAAGTAGTACATATTTAATTCTGTAATAACTTAGAGATTTTTCTAGAATTTAACTTAGATGCCATTAAATACTGTCTTCCTTGACAAGAACCTGCCTTTGTACTGGAGACACATGTAAAGAGTTGCTTAGCAGTTGATTAACTTAAGATTGCATTTTGGAAGCTTCCTAGAGAAAAAAAAAATTTAGATAGAGTTTTTTAAAACAATGTTCACCTGATTCTAAGAGTATTCTCAAATTGACTCTCTGAGTTTCTCAAAACAAAAGAAAGTGAGTTTCTTTCCTCATAACTTCTTCCAAATCTTAGTCCATGTTTTCTCTTAAAATAGATGGAGAGAATTCTAATCTCCTCCCCAAGCCTCCGAATCCTAAACAAAAAGAAGAAGAAGAAGATAGAATAATTTTTACATTTCTGTTTAAGAGTTGCTACTTATCAAGTGGCTAATGGAAGTTACAAAATGGGATGTTAATTATAAAGATAAGGATAATCAGTGCTAGAGAGGTTTAAGTAGCCTGCCCAAGGATTCACAAATAATAAGCAGAACTTGGATAAGAACCCATTTTTTATGATGTCAACAACCTTAATCATTATTCTTAATAATGCCGTCTTATTTTTAAAAATAAAAAAATTGAGCCCCAGGTAAGAATACAATGCTATCATTTAATCACCATCTACCAAGTCCTACATTTCATTTAATCCTAACAACTTTAAGGAAGATGTTACAAGATTGTCCAACTCTAAAGTATGTGCTCATAAACAACACACTACACTAGGAATTGTTTTTACTCATGTGAATTTTTAAAATGAGATCTTTTCAATCACTCATGTATATTTATGTTCTAGTCCCTGAAATTTAATACTGTAATATTTTTGCTGATTGTTTATGTCCTATTAGAATGCAAGCTTCTTAAGGAAACCATATCACTTTCATTGAATTTTTCAAAGCACTTGAGAGTATGTATTCTATTAATACTACTAATATTTAATAGCAACAAATATTACTGAGCACTTACTATCTGCCAACTATTATTCTTATATCCCATTTAATCCTCTCAACAATTTAATCCATGTCATTCACTTTGTTCTCTGCAAGAATTACTTAGCTGTTTCTAGTCCACTTGTTAGTTGTACAATTGTATAATTTTTGCCCTCATTACCCAGCATACCCCAAACCTCTATAAAATCTATTTTTATCTCATTATCCCTTAACTCATCACTAATCTTGTTTAAAATTCATATTCTCTGGACATTATTATTTATCTACAATAGTGAAAGAGTATCTTTGATTCTACAAAGAATCTTATTCACCCATTTTTTGTCTCAAGAAGGGAGTGGTATGTGAATTCCCTGAATCTTTGAATGGCATTGCCCAACCTATTACCTCTCAGCCACTCAAAGCCTCTGCCATGAGGTTAATACCCGCCCTTAGTTTCAGTGCCTTTTATTAAGTCTTTTTTTTTTTTTTTTTTAAAGTTTGGGCCCTGGCCAGGTGGCTCAGTTAATTAAAGCATCATCCCCATATGCCAAGGTTGTGTATTTGATCCATGGTCAGGGCACATAAAAGAAACAACCAATAAATAACTGGAACAACTAATTGATGTTTCCTTTACTACCTCTAAAATCAATAAATTTTTTAAAAATTCTATTTATTCCAGTTGATATTGTGGGAAAGAATATATATCTGGGTCTATGCCCTTATGGTTTCTGGGAGTCAGGGTTTGGTTTTTTTTTTTTAATAATTTTAGTAAACACTGCTAACTTGAGAGAGAATAAAGTCTGCATGACTTTAATAAGTGAACATTCACCTACTTTCCTAATTTAAAATACTTCCCCTGCTTTATTTGATTCATAAAGGTGGCATAAACTTTATACATGTCCTAAACTATTTAAAGTTTCTAGACCTGGTTGGTGTGGCTCAGTGGATTGAGCACCAGGCTGCAAACCAGGGGGTCACTGGTTCAATTCCCAGTCAGGGCATAGGCTTGGGATGCAGGCCAGGTCTCCAGCAAGAAGCAACCACACACTGATGTTTCTGTTCCTCTCTTTCTCCTACCCTCTCCTCTGTGTAAAAATAAATAAAATCTTTAAAAAACTAAATAAAGTTTCTGGCAGGAAACTTTCTAAAAATAAGGAAAACAACTACTTGACTAGTTCCCTTCAAAGGATTCATAGCAATCACTTTCCTGACTTCCAGAAGAACTGTTCCTCTATTTTCTAGGATCCTTTAAAGCAGAGTGATTGTGTAATGGGAACGTATCTTGAGGCCACTAATTCTACTAAGATTTGTATTCACATCTAGCATTTATAAAAGTTTCACAGTTAAATCATTAGATAGGTTAAAGCTAAATGTCTAAAACCACTTTGTACCATAGCAACATTAATGATAAGGTTATTTTACAAGCCCTTCCTCCCCTTACCCCAATCTCCATCTATCCTGACTGTATAAATATTTGAAATGTTTCACAATAATTGAAATATCTGATATATCTTCCATGCTGCAAACCATAGGAATATGAGAATTTACTTACAAAAATGTTTTTTCCTCCAAAAATTAAATTTACTGACTTATAATCCTGTCTTCATGGTACGTAATTGATTGTGTTAGTGAAATAATCAACATTAAGCTTATATATCAATATGGTTCTCAAACTTTGACATGTATCAGAATTCCTTGGAGGGCTTGTTAAAACAAGATTTCTGGAATTTTTGCTTCAAGATCAAGTTGCAAGGACCAGATTTACATTCTCATATAAAATAGTTTTTAAAAAGCAGGTAAAAAATATAAGAAACAATGTTTTTGAAGACAATGAATACCAGGCAGTGAAGGGGAGTGAGTCCCAAAAAACAGAAAATACACTGAGCCCTGAGCCTGAGATTGCTCTAGTTTACTGCCTTGGGAATGTTTCTAGGCCGCAGCATAGAAAGGGGGAACAGAAGGGTAGTCTGGTAAATACTGAGCTGACAGTTTAGGGAAACCAAACTTTAGGAGAGGATTCCAAAGAAGAGAGCAGTATAGAAGGAAAAAACCCTTGCACAGAAAGAAATCTGTAAAGGGTTCCCCTAAAATATTCAGCAGAGTCCTTATCAGCACATACATGTGAGGAAACTATCCAAAGCAAAGAACCAACAGAAAACATCAAGTGGAACAGTGCCCAGGGTTGGTTGGGAACAATGCCTGTTCCCATCAGCTAGACTGGAAAAAACCCTCGTAACTTATGGGATAGTAGGTAAAGTACTTGCCTCAGTAGTGAATAATATAATTCTAGACTGAGTTTCAGATCTACGTAACAAAATTAACTGCAGTCTAGAACAAAGTTCAAGATTTGTAAGGATACAAAAGCATCCAAAACCCAACAAGGTAAAATTCTGACATCTAACCTAAGATCTGGCATGCAGAAAGGCAGGAACGAACGAACCATAGTAACAAGATAATCAATCGAAAACAACTCAGAACCTACACAGATACTATCTCAAGCAGAAACATGGAATACATAAAGACAAATCAAGCTTTTGGAAGTAAAAACTGCATTGTCTAAGATGAAAAATACTAGATGGAATTCATAGCAGAACAGAAAATACAGAAGAAAAGGTAAATGAACTTTAAGGTATAGCAATAGAAGCACTCCCAAATACAAAGTAAAAAAAAAACCAAAAAACCAAAAATATGATGATCATCAGTGAGCTGTAGGACAACCTCAAGCAATATAATACATGAGTAATTAAAGTCTCTGAAAGAAGGGAAGAGGGGAGGACAGAAAAAATACCTGAAGACATAATGGCCAAAAATTTTCCAAATTTTCCAGATGACAACTATAAAACTGTATATCCATGATCAACTAATCTGTTAGTTAAAAGCAAAAGACACATGAATAAAACTACACCAAAGCATATTATCAAATAACTCAAAACTAGTGATAAAGAGAATCTTAAAAGCAGCCAGAGAAAAAGAAACTTACTAACTACACAGGAACCAAGAAAAACATGACATTTCTCACTGGAACTATGCAAGTAAGATGACAGTAGAGCAACATTTTAAAATACTGGGGGAGATGGGAGGGTAGGACAACCTAGAAATCTATATACAGGGAAAACAGTTGAAAAAGAAGGCAAATAGATTTTCAGATACAAGTTAAAAGAATTCTTCAACAGCAAATCTGTACTACAAAAATGTTAAAGGAAGTTCTTCAGGCAAAAGGAAAAATTATACCATAGAGATCTATGCAAAGGAATAAAGAATACTAAAAGGTTAAGTATGAGATTACATATGTAAGAATTTTTCTTACTATTTAAAACCTTTAAAAAGACAACCGACTAAACAAAATAACAGTGTATTGTGGAATTTGTAACAAGTAAAATGCATGAAGGAGAGAAACAGAAGTACACTATTATACATTCTTATTCTACATGAAATGCCATACTATCTATCATGAGAGGTAAACTGTTCTGATAAGTTAAAAATGTATACTACAGCCCTGGCCCAGTTGCTCAGTTGGTTAGAGCATTGTCCTGATACACCAAGGTTGCTGGTTTGATACATGGTCAGGCCACATATAAGAATCAATCAATAAACAACAAATTGATGTTTCTCTCCCTCTCTCTAAAATCAATAAATTTAAAAATGTATACTACAAAACTTAACTACACTAAAATAAAAAAGTATTATAACTAGTAATCCCACAAAGGAAATATAATGAGATCATTAAAATATTCCATTAATTCAAAAGAAGTCAGATAAAAAGGAAAAGGGAAACAAAAGACAAATAAAACATAGCAAGGTAATAAAGTCTAACCATTATCATATTAATTTACATGGTATAAATTAAAAGGCAAAATTTTTCAAATTGGATAAAAAAGCAAGAACAAACTTTTATCAACAAGAAAAGTATTTAAATATAAAGACACAAATAGGTTAAAAGTATGGAGGACTTCAGTCAAGATGGAGGATTAGGTAAACACGCCTTGCCTCTGCACACAATTATAGCAAAATAGACTACAAAACAAATTTCAACCAGAGTTGTGAGAAAATTGAGCTGTGTGTAAGTCTGACAACCAAGGATTTAAAAAAGCCACATTCATCCAGAAGGGTAGGAGGGGTGGAGATATGGAGAGGCATGGAAATGCACAGAGGCATAGGGACTGGAATGGGTGATCCTACATTTAAATGTAGTAGATTAAAAAAAGGGAGGGATACCTCCAGAGTAAAGGATACCAGCCCCAGTCCAGATCACCCAGCCCAGAATCCCAGTGCCAGGAAGATAAGTCCCCATAACTTCTGGCTGTAAAAACAAGCAGGGGTTGGGGTGGAAGAAGAAATTGTGTCTTCTTAAAGGGCCCACAGTGGACTGAGGACTCATACAAACCCACCCCTTCTTGGATTCAGCACCAGGGCAACAAGTGGAAGGACAGTAGTGCCATATGGGGAGAGCATGAAGTGTGAGTGAGGAGAGAGCTTCTTCCCCGGCAAAACTCCAGAGGCTAGGCAGCAGCATTCTCCCCACTGTGAGCTGTCACCCACACAGAGCAATGGAGTGGTGACACGGGTTGCTAGGCCAGGTGATTACCTAAGACTCCATCCCATATAACTTAACAGGTTCACTAAGACAGGGAGTCAAAGCAGCTCTACCTAATACACAGAAGCAAATACAAGGAGGCTATCAAAATGAGGAGACAAAGAAATACAGCCCTAATGAAATAACAGACCAAAGCTCCAGAAAAAGAACTAAATGAAATGGAGATATGCAACTTATCAGATGAACAGATCAAAACACTGGTTATCAGGAAGCTTCAGGAACTCATCAGATACTTCAATGGCATAAAAAAGACCCAAGCCAAAATAAAGGTTGCATTAAATGAAATAAAGACAAATCTACAGGGAACCAACAGTGGAGGGGATAAACCCAAGAATCAAATCAATGATTTGGCACACAAGAAAAAGGATTCAATTAGAACAGTCGGAAGAAAAAAAAATTCCAAAAAAATGAGGATAGACTTAAGCACCTCTGGGAAATCTTTAAACATAGCAACATCTGAATGATAGGGGTGCCAGAAGGAAAAGAGAAAGAGCAAGAAATTGAAAACTTATTTGAAAAAATAATGAAAGAAAATTCTAATTTGGTGAAGGAAATACATATACAAGTCCAGGAAGCACAGAGAGTCCCAAACAACATGGACCCAAAGAGAACCACGCCAAGACATATCATTATTAAAATGCCAACAGTTAAAGATTCAGAAATAATCTTAAAAGCAGCAAGAGAAAGGCACAGAGTTATCTACAAAGGAGTTCCCATTACTGTCAGTTGATTTCCCAAAAGAAACTTTGGACCTTCTGGTCAAGATGTTGGCATAGGCAGACATATGCCTCTTTGCATACCCACAACAAAATTACAACTAAAATATAGAACCATATAATTCAGAACCATCAGAATTCGAGCTGAATAGAAGTCTGACAGCTACAGAATTAAAGAAACCACACTTATCAAACTAGTTAGGAGGGGTGCAGATGTGGAATAGGCTGGTCTCTCACCCATGTGTGGTGGATAAAATTTCAGGAGGGATATCTCAGGAGCAAGCAGGCCCAAACCCAAACCAAGCCTTCCAGCCCAGGGTCCAATTCCAGGAAGATCAATCACCACAACTTCTGGCTGAAAAAACAGCAGGGTTTGAGTTGGTGGAAAAAACTGCTGGAGCCCCAAGCAGTTCCTCTCAAAGAACCTACAGACTCACCTACTCAGACTCACTCCATCTGAGCACCAGTACCAGGGTGGCAGCTTGAAGGGCACCAGTGACATACTGGAAGAGGCTGAAGTGTCTGGCATCAAGGTGAGCAAAGATTGTTGTCCCTTTTCTGAAGCTTCACCCTGGAGAGCATGAAGCCAGCAGGCTGGTGCCATATTTGAGACTCCATCAACCTGGCTAACACCAACCAGCCTTGGAGATCCCTAGAGGCTCTGTCCCAACCAATCTACGGGCCAACCCACACTGCTTTTCTATATGAATGGTTGGTCTCAGCTCACACTTCACACTTTCCTAAATCCTATCAAGCAAGCAACAGCTGGCCTCAGTGAGCTCCAGGCCATGCACTAGCAGCAGCCAGCTTAGATTCAAAGCTTGGCTTTACTTGGGAATCTCCAAGCCCAGAACAAGTAGCAGCCTTCCCATACTGTTTTATAGCTCAGGAAGAGCAGCCCTGGGTAAAACACAGCGGGGGGGATGACCTTAGCCTGTACCACGCAGGAAACCCCATGGCCAGCACACCCAGTGGACAGCTACAGACCATTTCAGAGCACCACCACCCTGCCCCTGCCCAGCTAATCCACCAGGGAGGGCAGAACTTGGCAATAAGTGGTCAGAGCCAATCCTTGCAGCTGACTGGCCTGGGTAAATCCCTCCCATTGACCTGCCAACAGCAGCCAAGTCTCAACTACAAGAGGAGGGTATACTCAACCTACACAAAGGGTGCACCTCCAATACCCAGCTTGGGTGATAGGAGAGGTGGTGCCACTGGACCCTACAGGACACCTACTATATTGGGCCACACTACCAAGGCACGGAGTCAAAGCAGCTCTACCTAATACATAGAAGCAAACATAATGAGGCTGCCAAAATGAGATAAAGAAACGTGGCCCAAATGAAAGATCAAAACTCCACAGAAAGAGCTAAATGAAATGGTGATAAGCAATCCATCAGATGCAGAGTTCAAAACACTGGTTATAAGGATGCTCAAGGACCTTAGTAAGGACCTCAACAGCATAATTAAGATCTAGTCAGAAACGAAACATTCACTAACTGAATAATAAAGAACAAGTTACAGAGAAACAACAGTAGGGTGGATGAAGCTGAGAATCAAATCAATGATATGGAACCTAAGGAAACAAAAAACAGCCAATCAAAACAAGAAAAAATAATCCAAAAATTGAGGGTAGTATAAGCAGCCTCTGGGACAACTTCAAGAGTTTCAACATTCACATCATAGGGGTGCCAGAAGAAGAGAAACAGCAAGAAATTGGAAATGTACTTGAAAAAATAATGAGAAAACCTTTCTAATTTGGTGAAGGAAATAGATGTACAAGTCCAGGAAGCACAGAGAGTCCTAATCAAGTTGGACCTAAAGAGGACCACACCAAGACATCATAATTAAAATGCCAAAGGTTAAAGGTGGAGACAGAATCTTAAAAGCAGCAAGAGAAAAGCCAATAGTTACCTATAGAGGATTTCCCATAGACTGTCAGCTGATTTCTCAAAAGATATTTTGCAGGCAAGAAGGGGCTGGCAAGAAGTATTCAAAGTGATGAAAAGCAAGAACCTACAACCTAGATTACTCTATCCAGCAAAGTTATCATTTAGCTGGAAGGGCAGATAAAGTGCTTCCCAGACAAGGTAAAGCTAAAGGAATTCATCATCACCAAGCCTCTATAATATGTAATGTTAAAAGGACTTATTTAAGAAAAAGAAGATTAAAGCAATGAACATTAAAATGGCAATAAATTCACAAATATTAGTAACTGAATCCAAACAACAAACTAATCAAACAAGGAGAAAAGAAACAGAATCATAGATATGGAGATCATTTGGAGGGTTATCAGTTGGGAGGGGGAAGAGGGAGAATGGGGTCAAAGGTACAGGGATTAAGAAGCACAAATTAGTAAGTACAAAATAGGGGGTTGATAAGAACAGTATAAGTAATGGAGTAGTAGCAGAAAATCAGTAAGGACATGAACAATACTGCCAACAAACTTGACCTGACATTTATAACATTCATCCAACAACAGCAAAATTAACATTATTCACAAGATAGCAGCTCTCGTGCAAATGTTCATTCCCAGAACATTTACCAAGATAAACCGTATTCTTGTCCATAAAACAAATCTTAATAAATTTAAAGGATTCAAATCATAAGTATGTTCTCAAGCCACAGTGTAATAAAATTAGAAATTGATAACAAAAACATTTTGGAAAAAAAACATTTTGGAAAATCTACAAATATTTGGGTTAGTAAATAACACTTCTAAATAACCCATGAATCAAAACACTCCAAAGGAAATTATAAGGTATTTGACCTGAATGAAAAGAAACATCACAATTTATGGGATGCCAATAAAACAGAACTTAGTGAGAAAAGTTGCAGGATATAAGATCAGTAAAAATCAACTATATACCAGTATTTTGTAAAAATAAACTATATACCAGTATTTTGAACTTTTTAATGAAAAATTGAAAGTTGGGTCTTTAAAAATGATATCATTTGCTACATCAAAAATATGATAGGCTCAGGGATAAATCTGACAGAAGATGTTAAAGATTTGTATCCTGAAAACTACAAAATACTGCTGAAATTAAAGAAGACTTAAATAAACAGAGAGACATACTTTATTCATGAATCAAAGGATAATATCAAGATGTCGCTTTTTCTCCCAATTTATCTATATATTTAATACACTCTCAATCAAAATCCAAACAGGAATTTGTGCAGAAATTCATAAATTTCTGCTTCTTCAAAAGATACATGAAAATGAAAAAATCACAACTACATATATTAAACGGAATTTGATACATAGAAAACTCTCCAAACACGACCTTTAGAACTCAACTCAATTTTTAAAATGAGCAACAGACATTTTATTAACAGACATTTTTATCAAAGAACATATACATACGATATTAAGCTCATGAAAAGATATTCAACATCACAGGTCATTAGGAAAATGCAAATTAAAATCCCAATGAGATAGTAATATAAGCCTATTAGAATGGCTAAAATTAAAAAGATTACCAATCAAGTGTCAGCTAGGATGTTCAGAGACTGGAACCCTCTCATACACAGCTGGTAGAAACAAATTAGTACAATCACTTTGGAAAGTAGTTTGTCAGTTTCTTAAAAAGTTAAACATTTACCTACCATATGATCCAGCCACCCCACTCATATCACTTCTAAGAATTTACCCAAGAGATGAGGATACATATGGTCCATACAAAGACTTGTACACAAGTGTTCATAGTAGCTTTATTTGTAATAGCCAAAAACTAGAAGCAGTCCAAATGTCCACCAACAGGTGAGTGGGTAAGAAATTTGTGTTATACTAAGCAATAAAAACAATGAACTATTGATACATGCAACATAAATGAATCTCAAAATCATTATGCTGAGTGAAAAAAGACTGCCCTCCCATTGATAGCAGCTCTCGTGCCACAGACTCTCATTCCCTGAAAATCTACTCCGTATCAAAGTCATCTCCACCACCTTCCTGGTCAGGAGCACTTCTCAGCTGCTGAGACAGCCACTTTTTGCAGTAGTGCTGAAACAACCTGAGACACTGACAGATGAGAGCGAGCCTCATGAGCCTGGCAGCCTCATGTCCCTTGACCTCACTTATCCCTAACTATAATTACAAACCAATGCCATTTCAAAGGACAGTGATATAGCAGCCAAGTTCACTGGGACTGAGCTGCCATAATGGCTGGCTGGCTGGCTGGGGCTGGGATGGGAACTGTGTTTGGGAGCCTGAGCCTCATAATTGCTTGTGTCAGGAAGTCTCTGAAGCAACAGTTCTTCTATACCATTCTGGGCTTTGCCCTCTCAGAGGCCATAGGGCTTTTTTGCCTGATCATAGCCTTTTCCAACCTCTTTTCCATGTTAAGAAGCCCTTTCCAGCTGCCATAGTTCTCCCAAGTCTCATCTGCCCTATATGTTCCATTTCCTATACATCCTCAGGCAGCATAGGGAAAGCAGATGGCTCAGGGTTTGACAAAGGGAAAGCAAATAAATACAGTATTAATAAGAAGGGGGAAAATGTCAGATCAAAAAGAAAAAGTACTATATGATTCCATTTATGTAAAACTACAAAAAATACAAACTATGGTGACAGTACACATATCAGTGGTTTTGCGGGGGAGGAAGGGGATGCAAAGGAGCAGTAGGGAATTTTGGTGGTGATGGTTTTATGGGTATTTTCAAACGTCAGAACTTACCAAATCGTGCACTTTAGGTGTATTCAGTTGTGTGTTCAACAAAGCTGGTTTTTAAAAACACAAATTTCTGGGTCCAAACTCTAACATTTATCGAATTCATATATTAAAACCAATCATTTCAATAGTTTCCTACTTGTCTTAAAATGATATCCACTTAATAGTATGACAATTCTGGAACATAAAGTTACTACTTTTCAAAAGTATTTCAATCAATCTAGAAGGAATTCAAACTACAATGTATTCATACTCATTGTGTTGGCATACGTAGTTAGGTATTGATGAAACAAAAGGGAGGAAGGCTGACTAGGCTTGATTGGGTAGGAGCCTGCAGCTTTGTACACTCCAGGGGATGGCAGCTTTGACCCACTGAGGGACTGGTGTCCCTCTCTTCCCCCACACAGGGAGGGATGTTCTCCCAGGCAGCAGCCAGCTCTCCAGTGCCTGGACTGGCAGAGGGAAGGGATGGATTCCTTTGCTGGGTGCACAGTAGAAACCAAGGTGGCAACCACAGAGGGGAGATCTCTAGCCTGGGGAAAGGATCAAATTGGATAAGGAATATATAAACCCAGAGATCTAGGAAATGGATTGGTTTGGGGGAGGGCCCAGCACAAGCCCATGAAAGACTAGGAAAGAGATTGGTGAGTTTGAAAACCCAATGTAATACAATCAAAGCTTTACTAAGGCCTCCGTCTCTGTAACGTGTGTTCGCTCATTTTCTCTCTGTAGCAGTAATGCTGGCCCAACAGCTGTGCAGGCCAGCACCCCTGTGGATGCAAGTGGAGGCTTGAGTATGGTAACACAGATGGGAACAGAAACTAAACTGGATTAAACTTTGGCATAGACTGAACCAATAGCACAGAATTTCTGAACACTGGCCCTTTTTCTGGCCTTGATAAAGACAAGGCTGGACTTCTTCCACAGCAGATGGACAGAGATGAGACACTGGGAACCTGGGGGCAGTCTTTTATGTCTAACCCGATCAATCTTACCTACACCTCATCCTCTCATGCATGGGTCCATGGAAATGCTTTTCTGGCAATGCCATGAAAGGATCCCATTTACACTGGGAACAGTTTCTATGAAAATACATGAGGGACAGGAAGTAAGATGAAGGATCCATGAAGCTTAGCTTTCTAATGGCTAAGAAGAAATGACATTATGATGACAAAAAGAATGGAAAGGCAATAATACTGAAGAACCCAAGCCTAGTGATGACACTAGTAAAACGCAATGATTATTGGGTAACAATAATCTTAGTTGGGAGAAAGGAATTCAATAACAGTATGGAATTCAAGTAATGGGCAGCACAGAAAGGCTGGTATTCACAAGTGAAGGAGTTAACACTGGAAAAACAGATGTACAGAATTCTACTGCCATATTTTCCCCCTCAACATTTGTGCATCATGTGATAGGCAATCTGCAAAATAAATGTCATAAACCCACTTCATTAAGCAACCATCAACTTAAAACTTGCTTTTCTAAAAAAATTGGTTAAATTTTAAGTATCATGATTTTGTATCTTGTATCAAATAACTTTATTTCAAACAAACAAGTTTAATTAGAAAAATATTCTAGATGCTGTTTTATTAACAAATGTAATTTGTAAATAAATACATGCAAGTTGTAGATGGCACGTAAGTATTATATCTTAGAAATGTGAAGGGATATCAAATTATTCATAATTTAGTCATTATTGAGTTAATATATATTGTTTAATAAATAACATTTATCTATAATTAGAAGCGTTTTGTCTTCCTTAACTATCTGGTTTTAGAAGACTAATATCTGAAAGTTAGTAAAATTCATGTGTATAAAAACAAATGAATTAAGTTATGAGCAAGTGAAAACAAAAGGACAATTTTTAATGGCATCACTTTTAAATGTACTGAAATATTTTATGACATCCTTTGAAGTATATTACCCAATAACTTAAAAAAGGACTAATAGCCAACGCATTTTATTATTAATAAATAAATTAAAATCCAGACAACAGTATCATATACTTGCTACTTAGAGAAATAAAGAGGAAGAAATAAAAGTAATTTGAGATTTAAAGTTAAAAAAAGAAAAGGTAGCAAACAAAAGACAATTTAACAATACCTAGATTATTAAGCTAAAAAATTTTGATGAGAACATTTAATAATCAATACATTGCTAAGAAGAAGGTGAGATCATTTAGTTGATCTGTCGTTCCTCAAAGTGGATCATTCACCTGTTTATCGTGTAGTAAATAGAAGGTTTTCATTAAAAAAAAACAAGTTAGGCAGTAAAAGGAATCTCATAATGCACACATAATTTACTGTGCATTTTTTCAAGCATTCCAACCTTACTCAGAAATAACACAAGAGATATAGAGGAGGGAAGATGGCAGTGAGGTAGGAGGGAGCATATTCCACTTCCCCCTACACATGGGAGAAAAACCTAGCAGATCTATGGAGGAACAGAGCAAAAAGCCAACAGTACCCCAGCATATATGAAGATAGGAGACCAAAAATTGTAGCAAACATTGAAAAACCAGATGGTAAGGAGAGTGCTTCAGGACAATAAAATCCCTGGGACCACAGCGGCTACAGCCCCAGGTGTGGCACTCACCTGGTCTACCACAGGATTCTTGGGAGAGAGACAGGTCAACGGCTCCCTCCCCAGCCAAACAAGGTTTGAGCAGCACCAGGAGAGACCTGGTTGCTTGAAGTCACAGAGAGGGGAATAAGGATTAAGTGGCAAACACACAGGGACTGTGAGCACCCATGGAGTCTGTGGCTGGGGAGTTGAGAGTTGGGCCGTGAGGGGCCCTGACATGGATAGTCCCTGGTCTGGCTGGAGAATTGGGCTGTATGAGAGGCCAGGCTGCTGTACAGAGTGGCAGGCTTGAGTAGGAGGAATTTCTCAAAAAGAAAAGTGAAAAGAGAGATGCTGTTTGGAGAATTCTCCTGCAGCAGCCACTCTGGCCTCCTCCCCACCCAGCTGGGCAGTGCTCCCAGGTGGCACGGAAGAGAATGCACCTGAACTTGAGGGACTGGAGGCACATGTGCCTGCAACCTGGGGAGAGTACACTCTGCAGAAGGCCCCAAGTCCATACCCCTAACCCTGAGGAGAGTGCGCTCTGAGGAAGGCCTGGACCCCACACCCAAAGCCCTGGGGCCTGATCCTGGGGAGAGTGCTAGTCTGTCCAAGGCTGACTGAGTAAGGATCAGAAAGGGAGAAGAGTGAAACCAATTGCCCCTCAGCCTGCTGCAGCCAGCCAGACCAGCAAAACTGGTTTCACCAGTTTGAAACCAGCAAGAGGCTTTTTTTTTCCAAGTAATTGTTTTTTAATTTTTATTATATTTTTATCTTTCAATTCCTTTTTCCTCTTTCCTTCATTCTTGTTTTATTCCTTCTTCCTTTCTTTCCAATTTTATCTCTTCTTCCCTCCTTCTTTTATTTTTATTTTTTTAAATACCCACAAGTGAAACAAAACAACCTGGAACGGTGAAGAGACCAGAGTTGGACCCAAAGAGGGGTCATCCCAACAGCTGAGACAGTGAGACAAATTTCACTTTGCTATTACAGAGAACCTGCAACTTATCGCATATTTGTATTATTATTTTTCATTATTCTTTCTTTTATCTTAATAGTATTTTTGTATTCCTCCTCTTTCTGTCTTCTAGTCTTCTTTGCTTGGCTGGTTAAATTCTACCATTTGACAGGTTTCCCCTGTTCTCTCTTTCTTACTGTATTGTTAAATTTACTATCCTTCACTTCACTTGTGTTCCATTAGCACACTACTCAAGGTCCTATACTCCCTATTCTTGTTAGCCACACCACATTACATAGATTCTGTCATATGATTGTTGCTCCATCATTATTGTAAATAATAGCTGTTCCATAAAATTGTAAATACTACACAACACCCCTCCCAGATCTTAGCCCACTTCATGGTTTCCTGAACTCTATCACTGTAGTGATAAACTCTATTCTCTCACACACTACACCTATTTACTATCCTCTACTCTCACTTTACCTCAGAATGTGACCTCCCACAACCTCACTGGTTTCTAGATCCAACTCACAATCCTTCCCTATGCAATAAGAGTCTTATCTTCTTTCCATCCTTTCTAAAAAGTGGCTAGGTGGGTGAAATATCACAGTTACCACTATACATAGCCAAAGGATCTCCTATCTCTTCTCCACCCGCTGCTACTATAAATATCATAGAATACTCTATTGCTGTCTTAAACCATTTTGCCTTCCTGCTCCAACTGATCAAAAAAAGTGTAGGTAGAAGTGGTAAACACCAGGATACCCACTGGAAGAGGAAACCCAACAACAAAGGAACCACCAACAGATAACAACAGAAGAAGGTGAAGGAGGGAGTGGAAGCCACACTAACTCAACCCAGGACCTATCTGGAAATACAACTAAATGGTGGAGAAATTAGAACAAACAACTGAACAAGAGCAAGAGAGAATCCTCAAAACCTTGTACACAAGAAGAACCAGTTTCAACACAACCTGCCTGCACCAGCACAACAAAATATAAGAGGTGGTGGACAGAGTGACCCTCAGTTAACAAGGTAGAGGGAAGGACCCACCAAACAAAGACCTAAAGACAAACATAGAGCCAACATAAATGACAGTCGAAGACCGCTAAGCTCCAGAGATCAAGGATACAGCACCACTGAATCTCACAGGTATTCTATGATACAAGTTCACACCATAAACCCAGGGAATCAGAACAGATAAATTTAAGAAGCTGAGGCTAACAAGAAGAATCTCACAAACAATGAGAAGACAAAGAAACAATCCCCAAACGAAAGGAAAGGAGGAAGCCCCAGAAAGAATGCTAAATGAAACAGAAGCAACTCAACTATCAGATATTGAGTTCAAGCAGTGGTTATCAG